>CM002479.1:12920505-13051994 GCA_000325765.3 Leersia perrieri
GATTCCGACGATTCCGACGATTCGGACGCCGCGCCGACGCTGACGAGGAAGCGGCCGCCGTCGGGGTCGCAGGTGCCGCTTAAGAAGAGGCACCAGCCGGAGAAGGGAGGGAGGGGTGGTGGTGGTGGTGGAGGGTGGCAGGATGGGGATGATGATGAGGATGACGATGATGATGATTTCGATGAGGGGAGACGTAGCGGCGATGATTCGGACAGCGCGCCGTCGGTGGGGAGTGATTTGTACAAGGATGAGGATGACAAGGAGGAGCTGGAGAAGTTGTCTGAGCTTCAGAGGGAGATGATTCTGGCGGAGCGGGGCGCGAAGATCGATGATTACAAGCTGAAGCAGCTTGCGAGGGCGTCGTCGTCCAAGACGGAGAAGGCCCGGAGGGACACTAGCCCGCCCCCGCCGCTGAGCCGTGTGCGGTCATCGACCAGGACGGATAGGTCGGCCGCCAAGAGCAGTGCGCTGGATGAGCTGCGGGCCAAGCGGATGAGGCAGCAGGATCCTGAGGGGTACCGTAATAGGTTCAAGGATCTGATCCCGAAGAGCGGCTCGTCGCCGAGGCGCAGGGCTGGAAGCCCTCCTAGTGATGGTAGTAATGATGGTGATAATAGGGGGCGGATGAATGACCATGGGAGGATCGCGGATGATACTCGGGATGACGAGTTTGATGAGTCACCCAGTAGGCTTGACCCTCTCAAGTTTGAAGACATCAAGAGTATAACCCTCAGGAGATCGAAGCTGGTGAAATGGTTCATGGAGCCTTTCTTTGAGGATCTCGTGTGTGGGTGCTTTGTGCGTCTTGGGATTGGCAAGACAAAATCGGGAACCCCCCAGTACAGGCTCTGCATAGTTAGAAACGTGGATGCGAGTGACCCTGACCGGAAGTACAAGCTGGAGGGTTACACGACCTGCAAGTACCTCAATGTTGTGTATGACAGTGAGGCTAATGCTGCTCGGTGGCAGATGACTCAGGTATCGGACTCCTTTCCCAATGAAGATGAGTTCAAGCTGTGGCTACAAGGGGCTGAGAAGAATGGATTGCGCATACCAACACGGCAGGAAGTAATGGAGAAGAAAGAAGCCATTCAAGAGGCCTACAACTTTGTGTATTCAGCGAAAACCGTACAGAAGATGCTGCAAGAGAAGAAATCAGCAGTCAGACGTCCTATCAATGTCGCTGCTGAGAAGGATCGGTTGAGGAATGAGCTGGACATGGCCCTGGCCCGGAGGGATGAAACTGAAGCAGAAAGGATCCGTACAAAGCTAAACCAGCTTCAGCAGCAGTCGAAGCCAATGTCAAATAATGAGAAGGCTGCCAAGTTGGAGGCGATGAACAAGAAGAACCGAGCTGAGAACTTCAAGAATGCCTCCGAAATGAAGCCTGTGAACACGAGTTTGAAGGCTGGAGAGGCTGGTTATGATCCCTTTTCAAGGAGATGGACAAGATCAAGAAATTACTACGCGGCAAAGCCAGAAGGAGCGACTGCTGAAGTCCCCAACGTGAATGATGACAACGCAGTAGCTGGCAATGAAGATATGAAGAATGGGTCACGCGGTGGTACAGCAGCCACAGCAGCGGCTCTAGTGGCAGCAGCTGACGCCGGTAAGCTGGTTGATACCAATGCACCTGTAGATCTGGGAACAGAATCAAATGTGCTGCATAATTTTGAACTCGGTATATCATTGGCCGGTCTGCAAGAATTCGGCGGTCCCAAGGGTCTCTTTGATGGCTACATGGCAAGGAAGCAGAAGATAGAAGCAACCATGGGTTACAAGGTCCCTGACAATGATGGAAGGAGGCATGCTTTAACTCTGACCGTGAGTGACTACAAAAGAAGGCGGGGTTTGCTCTGAGCTTCTGAAGTTATCTGCTCCTCTGCTTGCAACTCGATGGATTTATCTGCCTTAGACCACGAGCTCATCAGCACCACAGCGTTGTGGTAACTTTTCCATATCATTTACATGATGAGACAAGCAGATTACACACTTTTTTTTTCATATTTAAGACCTGTATGACTGATTGTGTTAACATTTTTCGAGTTTATATTTTTGGAGTGCGTCCTCATATCAGTTTGTTACCCTTGTTGCTCTGCACAACATTTCTGCTGGATATTGATAGTCTGAGATAGAAATGTTCCGTGTTGATACTACGAAGTGCTTGCCAAAAGATGTGCCAAATTCCAAAAGCTTATAGATGTTCCTTAGTCCGGTCTAATGCAAGTGCTGATTGTCAGATTATTAGTGACATGCTACAAAATGTTAGAAGGGTGAGACGTGATACTGGAAGAATGCAAATCAGCATAAAGCTATGTTGAACAATAAAATCTTCAGTAAGATAACATAAGCATCTCAGGAAGCTTCATACGCTGAACTACTCACGAAAGGCATAGACAAAAGAAATATTTATGCCTATAGTTCAAAAGCTAACAAAGAACAACGCATATTTATGTTCATACACCCTCCAAATCAGACACATAAGCTTGGTAAATGTACACAGGAAGTCAGATCGTTTATGTTTTGTGTGCAAGATTCAGGATACAGGGGTAGCCTTATTTATCTCAGACTTAGCTGGTTCTCTGATTAGTATATCCTTGTTTGCCATTATTACAGACATGGAAGCCTTCAGGTCAACAGATTACACAAAGTCACAAACGTTAGTACTGAACTGGCACTAATCGTTCTTTGCTTTGATGAACTTCTTGATGATGCCCATCATCTCACTTCCAGGGAATCGTCCAAGGCAGCCCCTTGCAGCGGCAATCTCGGTGAATTCACAAACAGAGTCACCAGAGAACGCTTTGCACTGATCAGACTTGCGATCAGCTACATCTATGTTTACTGCTACATCCTCTCCAGATTTCACTGAAGGGAGCGGGAAATCGTCCAGGGGGAAGTTGAGAACACTTTCCTCCCCAATAGCTCCTACAAAGTCTCTCAATCGGCACAACGCAAACGGAACGGGCTCAAAGCTATGATCACCATACTCAACAGGAGTAGAGTGGTCTCCAGTGACACAAAGGAAATACTGGTATTGTCCAGACTTTTCAGCTTCCCACAGGAGCCTTGCAAGCTGACCAATAGCCCGATCAACAGCTTCTAGGCCAAGTACCTTCAGCTTGACAGCCTTATCATGACCAGCATCATCGATGGCCTGCATAACCAATATAAATGAAGCTACCAGCATCACACAGTTAACATAAGTTCAAACAGAACCTGAATTATATTTTCACCTTTATGTGCAAGAAACCAAAGTCATATCCATTTTCCTTTCCAGATTTATATTCATCCTCTCCAGGCACAAAAACACGAGGTGGCGTATCCAGAGGAGCAGACAGTGCCTTGGCTATAGCTTTACCTTTGGAAGTTAAGAGAGTTCGATAATCTCCAGTTGCTCCAGGTGCTTCAAGGATTTCAATGCCCAATGAAAGCCCCAGCCCAGCTATGATCTTTGTAGGAGCCACCATGCATGGTGCAAGTCCATGCTTGCTTTCGAAGGTAGGAACCTGACATATAGGCATAGCCACATGACACTTCAACAAAAATATTCAAAGTAGGCTTCAGTACTATCTAGTTCAGGTACAACAAAAAAATGTGCAAAACATCAAGCAGTAAACTCACTTCTTTCTTCATGTTTTGACAACAGAATATGTTTACTGAAAGTATTTCTCATAAAATTGCACAAGCCTGGAAAGGATGACCAAAACTGCATATCTAGAAGTACCATGATGGTCAAATAGAAGGACAAAATCATTTCTACTAAATATTTTCAATTTGGTATTTTGTTTACAACTATAATAAAAATGTAATAAGGTTGAACAGAACAAGATGCTCTATACGTAAGTTGCTACAACTACCAAGGCTCCAGTATTTAAAACAACTAGACACAGATCTGGATTGTGCTTATCTTTATACATTTCAACAACACAACACACAAAGGAAGAACATCAGAGGAAGCTCTCTAAACCTGTATTTCCACATTGCCAAACTCCAGAAACCACAGAAATGATAAGCATTAAGTCATTTGTACTAACCTCAATCCGGATACCACAGCCTCGCAATAACACAACATTTGCAATGTTCTTCCCCTCGGCAGCACGCTTTGCATTAATAGGGTGAGATACCAGTATACGTGTAATCTCCTTTGAAAGCTCATTGACCACAGCTGCTGTATTTTTGGCATCTTCTGAATCATCCAGAGGTTCAGCCTTCAGATGTAAGCGGTTGTCCTTCAAAGGATCAGTTCCAGAAATGTTCCCACTCAGCTTTGGTCCTTTCACAACCACGCCACACCTGTGTTCAGTAGCATACCTGCAGAGCATCCGTGTAAGTTAAGCTAACAAGAAAACAACATGGACACTTCAGTGCCCCATGAGGAACAGGACTTGATGTCACACCTGACTCTCACTTCATATTCAGGAAACGATGGGAGCTTCATCCCATCTAATGCAGCACAGAGTATCGGCCCTTCCTCCTCAAAGTGTCGATCCGCCCTTCTGCTGACAATGATCCCTGTGCTTTCATCCAACGTAGCAAAGTTTGACTGCAATCAAGTTACGCTCAATATTCAGCGAAAAAGAACTGTCCCAATAATGCTACTTTCCATACCACACGGCTAAGAAGGACTACCATTCTATGACCTGAGCTATTACAACATTACTGACTGATTAGAACTTATAAACACAGCAGAAGCTCTGACAAAACATAAGCTGCAAGCCTGCAACTTAGTATTGCCATTTCAAGAACACACTATGATCTAAGCCGTTTTTAACTAGTCACGCTAAATTTTTGTGAAGGGGACTAGTACAATCAACAGTCCCATTAATGCTTTCCATAAGAAAACATATATAGCATTTGCTTCTTTCCATACCACACAGCTTCAAAGTGCAATTCCATGATCTGTGCCACTAAATCATTACTGACTAACTGGAACATATAAACACAGCACAAGTTCTGGCCAAACGAGCTACAGATTAGCATTGCCATTTCAATAACACAATATGATCTAAGCCAATTTTAACTAGTCATCATGTCAAAGCAACAAAGGGAATCTAGTTAGAAATACAGAATACACGCTACGATCCAAACCATCACTAACATTAGACTAAAAAACCTAGACTAGTTTCAGCTACTAATTCCACAGATACTCGTACTATAATCTAGTGCCCCAGAATTCCAACCTTGAAGGCGATGTCGCCGGGGGCCATGGCGAGGCCGGTGCCCATGGACTCGAAGGCGCCGCGGCCGCGGTAGTACACGCGGGGATCGTACCCGAGGAGGGAGAGGTGCGCCGTGTCGCTCCCGCAGGCGAGTCCGGGCTCCACGGGGTCCATCAGCCCGGACACCCCGGCCGCCGCCACCGCGTCCAGCGCCGGCGCCGCCGCCGCCTCCAGCGGCGTCCGGCCCCCCAGGGACGGGATGGTCACGTCCCCGATCCCGTCCACCAGCACGAACGCCACCCTGCTCCGAGGCTCCCCCTTCCCCGCCGCCGCCGCCGCCGATGCCGCCATCGCCGCCGCCGCCGCCGCCGATTGCTCTCCCCTTTCTTATTCAGTGGTTGCGCCGCTGGCTAGTGTTGCGGCGAGACGGAACTGGTTGGGTCGGATGGTCGAACCAGGTGCGATTATAGTTCTGCAGCAAGAAAAGTGGGAGCACGTCACGTCATTCATTACAAGTGTTTAAACTAAAAAGTGTCAAAATAAGTATAATTTTGTTTCTTTTTAATTTACATGTTTAAAATCTGTCCTCGTTAAAATTAAATAGACGAAATTACCAAGCCATATGATAACATGCTTTTAAGATGTCATGCTACTGTGATTAGAAATGATTGCCATTAGGGCCGACAATAATAACTATTATGGCATTGATAACTCGAGAGATAACACTACACATGAGATTAATGAGGCCAACACCAATAAATTTAAGCGGTGCGGTACTGCAGTAGAAACGAAAGAGTTAAACAAGAACGGTGGTATAGAAGATATAGAAGTATGAACAACTAAATATAAGACGAACCAATCGAACGCCGATGGTAGAGGTTCACTGATGGATAAGTGGAAGTCTACGAGAATGAAGGGGTCCAATAAACTCGGACTACCAAATTTGCTATCGTTGAAATTTAAACAACAGGTGCCGAATTTAAGCCCACATCAATATCATTGTTAGTTTATTTAGGGCCATAGGGAATACTCGATTGTCTTTCGATTTGACCGACGTCGTCGTCTCTGTCAAGTAAGAAGGTGGAACGTTCCAATATATAAAAAACAATTTTATTAGTAAAAGTGAAAAAAAGAATATTTTTACGGCGACACCTTGGTTGGGTATAACATTTTAAGGAAATCATTTGTGAGATGAAGCCTAAATGGCGTAATCCCGGGTTTTCCACGCAGGGTCGGTGTTGCTTATACCGCTAGCTAGTGTAGCGTCGAAATGGAGCTGGTTGGGTCGGACCAGGTGCCCCCGGGTCGGACTCGGACGGAGCCAGACTTGGCTCGCTCGGTACAAGAACAGACCGAGCCCGAAATGGAGCTGGTTGGGTCGGACCAGGTGTGCCCCCGGGTCGGAAGCCAGGCTCGGTTCGCTCGGTACAAGAACCGACCGAGCCCGAACCGCTCGGCCAGCCACAAATCTGCAACACTTGGCGCTCGCGTCGCCTCCTCCCTCCCTTCCCCCATCTCCACCTCCTCTGCCTCGCCGCCGGCGATCGCCGGAGGTCGCCGGAGTCCAACCACCACGCGGAGGAGATCCACCGCGCCCGCCCTCCCGCCACCTCTCCGTGTTCTCCTGTGCCCCCTCTACCCTCTCTACCCGCGGAATTTTTTGGCATGTGACGAGGCGGGCCGCGCGCGGGGGGGAAGGCGGGCGCGGGCACGGCGGTGGCGGTTGGGCGATTGATCCCGGGAATTTTGCTGATTGTTTGGATTGTTTTGGAGATTTTTTTTTTCTTCGACGGCGAGTGGGCGACGCGTCCTCTTCGAATTCGTTTGTTCGAGGTGAGACAGACGCTCGTCAGACGGGAGAAAATTGCCCGTGGTTTTGTTATTGGTTGTTTCTTCTGTTTATGATGCATTGTGATCTGTGGTGTGGTGGGATGGCGTGGAATCTGCTGTAAAGACATTTCTGATCTCTAGTTGAAAGATCGATGATGTGCTTATGGTTAGATTATTGCGTTCTATTGGATGAAATGTTGAGTAACTATGTGCGCGAACGTTGAAATGTGGTTTGATCTGAGTTTTGCTGAGTGTGGACATAGGATGTAGTTGCTAGATCAAAACTTGAATTACCAACGTTTTAGGAATTTCTGTTCATTTTGCAGCAATATTAGATGCCGGTGTGTGAACTGTCTACTGTGCTACGTTTTTTTTAGGCTTTTGCCTGGAAGTTCTTGTTTCTTACAATTTTGGATCATATCATATAAATGAAAATTTTGCCAACATAGCCTGACTAGTGTGGCCCAAATTTTGTTCATGACCAATTAAATGCATGAAATGCGTAACAAAATGCAAGTATGATAAAATTACTTTGAGAGTTTGTTGTTTGAATTGTAAGTGTGCAAGTGTTTGGTTATTCTTCTTTTAGACTATTTTTTCTTTTGAATTCAGAGCTTCAGGCTCACAGCATTACAATTCATGATGATAGGATTGGCAATGTGTTGTGTCAAATACAAACATCAGTGTTACTTTTGTTCCCAGTGTTTGAATAGACCATCTGCGAAATAGTTTGAAATGCAAATTAAACCAGAATGTAATGCTCTAGATGTTCATACCTTATGGTTTGATCTGCAACTTCTATGTTTCATACAGAAAATGCTTTTGAAATTTACCACAGCATTTGGTGCATATGCGTTACACATATGAATTTATGTTCTCTTCCTGGATATACTAACTATTGGAAAGACCACTATCATCTATCGGGCATATAATCTAGCTACAACTTTTGAATTAGCTGGTGCATTGTCATGTTCAAAGTTGCACCACAAAAATTCGTTACTCCAACTGATATATTGTAATTGTGGCTGTAATGCAGGTTTTACTACAAAATGGTTTGCATGTCTGGACATTTTAAAATGGCTTCTGTGCTGAAGCTTGTCATGATGGAAAATCATGCAACACCAGGTAAACTATGACTAATATGTTAGCTTCTTGTGTGTCTCCATTTTGTTTTTCCACACCAGGACTAATTTCAATTGTAGTCTAGTTTGGGGACAGTCCAGATGGCATTGCTGTTCTATGTATGTGCTGACATTGTATACCAGCTGTGTATTTGAGATTGAATATATTCCCCCTTAACTTTTGCAGATGACCTGACAAGTGATAAGGGTGCTGCACAGATCTTACATAAGCAACTTTTTGGTGCACATGAACCAAATTTACTCGACGAAGATGGTTAGTTCTCTTTTCTAAACCAGTGTATTGCTGTTATTCTTCCAACACTGTTTGTCTATACCAAGTGGCACTGTTTTACTAGGTAGAGTTTTAATGCTGTCAGCATTGTCCGGTATGTATTCATTTGTTTCATTTTGTTGCATGTGATTTCTCTGTTTCCATAGTTTGTTCCTAGCCTCTAGGTATCATGTTCAGCATTCTCTATTTCTACTATGTTGTCCTTATTTTGTAATGATGATACTGTTGTACCTTATTATTGTAGTTCACACTTAACTTTTGATGTCACAACTTATCTTTTTAGTTATTCTATAATACTGTGCAGATATGCATATATTTGGATCAAAACCTATGGCTGATCCATTGGACCTGGTAACTTTTTGACGATGATGTTTTGTGTTGGTCTCCATTTACATTTGTTTCATTCAAGTTGCATTGACATATTATATTGAAGGTCTGCTGTAATACTTGCAAGAAGCCAATAAAGGCCAGCCAATATGCTGTTCATGCAGGTATCGCACCAGACATTATTTTGTCACAAGTTCGAAAACTTGATTTGTAATTCATTATTGTTGTTGCTGTTACAGTAATGCGAAGTGTGGCCATATACTTTACAAAGTCGCACTCTTCATCCAGCATGTATACCTACTTGTGAATGCATAAATTACTTATGTAGTTTGTGTCAGTGTGCATAGGCAAAAGGCTCTAAGTTGTTACTATTATATCATTTGATTTCATCTATGACAACTGGTGCATGATTGTTCAAGTATGTTTTTAGGATTCGAAACATCTTACACCTATACCTCTTGTTAGAATGGTAGCAGTCTGTTTACGGTTTAGTAGAATTTGTTTAGAACTGTCAGTGTAAATGGAACTGACATTCAAAATATCAATTGTACAACAAGTTAATGATCTTAGTTAGCATAAGCTGTTTTTTCAAGTCATGTGTCTGTTGTGTTGAGTAGTCAGCATAATCTTGGTCCTCCTTCCTCCTTTGAATAGTATTATTATCACATCATTTCCAAGGAAGTACATAAGAGGAAAATTCGTTGAGAAGTTTATTTTGACTTCTGCAGAGCGATGTAGTTCAGGGAAGTTAAATCCAAATGATTCAATGGGAACAGGTATAGATGATGATTGTGGTACCAAAAAGCCTCCAAAGAAGGGGAGAAAAATAAAGCTAACAAGTAACGGAAGTATCCTATAGCATATGAACAAGAGCCTGGTTCTTGTTTATTTTACCTGCTTCCATGATTGCCCTTATGATACTAGTTGTGTTCTCATCATCTCAATGCACACTATTTTCCTTCTTATCTGTTGTTTGTTAACTGGATCCTCTATGTTCTGGAAATTTCCGAGCTTTGCTGCCTTGACATCTGATAGATCAAAAGGTACATATAAAAGTGAAACTGAAGTCTCAATCTGAAAACAAGAACATCACCAATGGTTTTGAGTTGGACAATGGATTTTCCAACAAAGTACAACCTATAGGTTCCAACACTGATCAAAGTAAGCACTACTTCTTTCTTCTCCCTCTAGTCACATGCAAGCTTTATCTTTGACTCTTTAGGCATGTCCTAGTCCAAAAAAATAACTTCAACCTTCAGTTATCTCATGCTAATAGTAGCAGAATCTATCAAAATATAATGTTATGACAATAATTCCATATAGTAATCTATATCCTTGAAGATATTCAAATTAAAAATAGTCAAAGGGCATTTGTTCTATTTTTACTTCAGGGACAGGGAGTAGCTCAATTCTACTATTGATTTGGTTAATTATTTGTTTTACTGTTTTGGTTGAATTCTTCCTAGAGACATTTTATCATTCTATATAGGAAAAATGGATTTTATAGCATCCAAAGTTCTTGTTTTTGTTTTTATAGTACCGAAAGTTCTCAGTTCATTTTAATAGCACTCAAAATTACCCTTCGTTCTCACATCTAGCATTCTGTCAGCAGTTCTGTTAGATTTTTGGTTTTCTTTTTTATCCCAAGAACAACATATCAATTTCCAGTTATGCGCTCTCTTCTTCTTCTTCTCCTAGGCTCGTAGCCACTCTCCTTTCTCGAGCTCGAACGCTAGCCAGACACCATCCTTGAGGCTCATGTTTGATAGCTGTCAACATGCCCACAAACTCAACCACCTGCATGTCAGCTCATTCTCAAGCTCGAACGACAGAACTGCGTTTGGCTGGACCTAGCTTAATGCGGTGATGCCGATGCTGCACATGCAAGTAACCCATGAGAGCCTGTTTCTTCACTGTGTGTATGTGCGCAGGAACGCAACATTATGAAGTTTCGTACCTACACATCGGCCCAATCAGTAAGCGGGGCAATCCAAGTTTCAGTTTTGACGGAGAAGAAGTGACGAACTGAAGGATGTGCACGTCCTGGTCCAAGATTGATTACTCCATCTCCCATCAATCTAAACAATCTTTTGTTGAAAAATGGAATTCTGTCATACTCATTAGCATTTCCCTCAAACAATTTGAAAATTCTCACTGGAGCACTTGAATCGGCCATGGTCAGAGCCGCAGCCTTTTTCTTTACGTCATTGCTCAATGAAGCCCAACAGCTTGCATGGTGGCTCTAACGCCTCAATCGTCCGGAGGCGCACCACCCAGATCAGCTCTCTCGAGCTGCCATCCCGCCTCCACCCCTCAGCTCTCGTTGAGATCGAACGCCATCACTGTTCCTGCAGCTACTGTTGAGTTCACTCCCGCAATCACAGTTGATCAATCTCTCCTTCTGCCCCCACACCGAGCTCGTCTACCGCGCCGCCCTCCAGCTCACCTGCCTTTGTGCCATGGTAGTTTCTCGTGCAAAGGAGGAGCGGTAGGAAGAGGGGATGTGGACGAGGAAGAAGACATAAGGGCAAGTGACGGTGGTTCGAATAGAGTGCTAAAAGGAGTGATGGAGGGTAATTCTAGTGCTATTAAAACGCAATAACTTTTGGTGCTAAACGAGAACTTTAGATGCCACAGAACCAATTTTGTCTTCTAATACCCAAATGTTGCTGCATATACTGAACTTTGTTTCCTAGCATTTGGTTGTTATAGAAACAATCTGGAGTCTATATTATATAGGAGCAGGGATGATATGTAGAGGCCTGCTGTGGTTGACTCTTGGATATTTATAATTAAAAATATAAATTGTGTCTTTTCTCAGTCAAAAGTGCCCTTCATATTATAACTATATTTTGATTGTGGCAGTCAAACCAAAATGCTGGTGTATTTGTTTTTATCATGCAGTCGTGCTATGGCTTATCTGCATTTTTATCTTGTAGGGCTGAAAACATCTGCCAACACAACAGCTGTCACCAGCATACCGGGAGGTTACCATAGAGGTATGAATTGCTTTTCAATAACGTGTCGGTTGATTTAGGCATGGAATACTTGTATGATTCAGCCATGGTTTTGTAGTGAGATAGTACTATCTAATTATCTCATTGATCAAGGCTCCTACAGTAAACCCTGTCTAACAACTTGGTTATCACACAGCTATGATTTCCTCTTTTCTCTTGTAGCAATTAATTTTTAAATAAAAAACTAACTTATCGGAAAGCAGAATAGCAGAATGTTATGATTATATGTAGAATATGATTTGATATGTGGGAGGTTAAAATTAAGTTTTTATAATTTGGTCATAATCAATGTGGGTGGCCCTGCTTGTAAAAATTATAGTCATGTGTCATGATTCTGGCCCAATGTCTTGTCAGTTGAGTGCAGAATTTTGTCCCTTTGTGACTTAATGCAACTAGTAGCCTGAAACACAATAAGGCAGACAAATTTTGTCCTTGGTAAAATAATGAAAGTGATATCCTGAAACACAAGGAAAAACATTTGTTTCATACTACATGGTGCAATTGTTTTTTTTACCAAGTTAACCTTGATGCATTCACTTGATTCGGACCAAGTAGAAGTACTGCTTAACTTCTACAGCTGTAATTCTAAAGCTGATCTTCAGTGATCATATGTTTACCTATGACTCTTATTGAGGCGTTTGTCTAATTTTTCAGATTTTTCTTTCTGCTTCAGTATAATTCTCTTATTCAATCTCCATTATGTTGTTATTTGTGATCTCTAGTGTTGTAACTCTCATTTAGTCTTTTATCAGATGCCCCAGTTCCTCTTGCAACAAAAATGTACCACTCACAGGGAAACTACCGGCTTCGATTGGAACTTGGTCAGCTTTACCACCAATCATGTTCAGAGCATTCAGGAAGCTATTCAGTTCCGAACTCATCACAGGAGAATGGTTTGATGGCCTCTCACTTATCACCAAGAGATAATTCATCAATGGATGTTGCTCAGAAGAGCTTTGTTCCTCAAATGAAGGTGAAACGACTCTTCCTTGTGAGCATGGAGTGTATATCTGCATGTTCCCTTAATGATGTATTTTCATGTGATGCTTCTCCGTCTATGCACCAGCTTCTTGCAACCACGCGAGAACCCTGCCCAGTAATCCCTCAGCAAGTTGCAGCAAGTGTGCCAAACCAACCACAGGCAACGAAATCTCAGAAAACAGATGTTCAAGTATCTACAGTTAAAAACGAAATGGCAAGAAGCAGATGCAGCAAAGATGCTGTTAGGCATTCAAAGAACACAGGTTAGAAAAGATCATTTTATTAGATTCTTGAAACTGTGTCAAGCTGTTGGTTTTCACTAGGATCAATAATAGTTGTATGCACTTAGTATGCTTCATATATCGCACAATCCAAGACATCCTTACATAGAGGGTACATGTCGTTATGTTGGACTTTTAGGTTGTTGCTACAGTAACCGACATGCTATGGTACTAGATTTTCACAGCTCAAAACTATCTAGCTAGTGAATTTCCATTTGGGTCCCTCCTTGCCAACATAGGGTCCCATCATTTTGGCCATTGCCTATCAGCCACAACCAAATTGTGAATTTTAAAACTTGAATTTAGATATGATTTTGGGGTTTTTTCGTCGTAATTCTTTTTTAGCCTTGGATTTCAAACCACGAATGATACGAATGTAAAAGTTTTATTCATAAATAATTTTTTGTTCATTCACATGGCTGCGGCTTATCTACAAAAGCAAAATGAGCCATATCTTTTCAGAGCTAGCTGATCCCCAATCTTCTAGTGCATGCATGTATGCACTTCACCTTAGTCAAATCCAATTTGACTACTTTCTCAAGAAAAACAAATTAATTTTCTAACACTCTCCCCCCTTAATTTGTTTTATTCAATTCTTTCCTCAATTCTTCGCTTCGCTCAGTACTTTAACTTGGCAGCCAGTTGTACACATCTTCAACTTGGCTCTCATGTTTTTGCTTGAGACGGTGACACAACTTAATACGCCTCGGAGATACCTATTCAGCCATCGGTCACATCTTCGACTCGCTGAACTATGACTTCAAGATAAGCAGTTGGCCGCTCCTATGACTTCCCAACTTGAATAAAACATCTACTCATGATGTCCTGGAACAACTCTTGGAACCGATTCAGGGTGGCGAACACATCTCCCTCAACACCCTAGACTCAACTCTCGAAACCAATTCAGGACCTAATATAAAAACTAACCACTTTACCTTGAACATAAGACTCTAAACGATTCAAGATGGGGAACACATCTATCACAATGTCTTGGACACAACTCTTGGACTCGATTTAAGATGCTCGACTCAGGATGGCGTCACATCTTCTCAACATCTTGAGCTAACTCTTAACTCCTTGAAACTACAACACAGTCTCCCCCATAAATATGGTCAGCTCATCATATTCTTGCTTCTCTACCATATTTGCCTTCTCTTCTTTCTTGGAATGGCACTTTGAGGAAAAGTGACCAAGTTTTTGACAATTATAATAGTGTACCTTTGTTTAGGCAAACTTCTTGTAGCTTCTACGAGAATTTGCCTTGGCTTTCCACTTGGCACGAGTAAGTAGTAAGTGTCCCTTGGTGTCATCACTGGAGACACCTAGGCGCTCTTCATAAGTCTTCAACCGACCGAACACTTCCTTGACTATCATGGTCTTGAGATCACCAAATTGCTCGATGTCTGAAGCAATATGGAGAATTTTTTTATGGACGATGCGAAGGAACTTCTTGACGGCATATGACTCCTCCATCATCTCACCAAGTGCTCAGATTTTGTTATTGATGGTTGCTAGTCGGACAACGAAATCATAATTGATTTCGTGTCCATATGCAAAAACTCAAACTTCACCTTGAGGATCTGTGCTTTTGCCTCCTTCACACGGTTAGAGTCTTCAGTGTCTCACATGCCTCCTTGGCCATCGCCTTCTCGGCTAGCAAGAAGAGTCTCCTCCAAGATACCATAGTAGATGGTAATGCCATCTGGTCATGGAGTTCATCAATGCCATCTGTCGCGTTGACGGTATCGCAAATTCCTTGTGCACGCATGTACACCTTCATCTCGATCACCCATGCCGCATGGTTACTCCTCGTGAGCAACAGGTACTAAACGGTCACACTTCTATCCCTTGTCGGTGGCCTCAACATTGTTGTGTGGATGATATAACTACTTCCCGACGGTTGCCGTGCTCTCATGATCTTAGGCATCAACACTCACCTCACCTCGCTCTGATACCTATTGTCCGTTTTCATTATGATCAAATAATAGAAGGTGTATGCACTTTAGTATTAATATTTTGCACATGCCAAGACATCCTTGCATAGATGGTGCATGTCCTCATATAGCACTTTTAGGTTGGTTGCTACACTAACCGACATGCTATAGTACCAGAATTTCACAACTCAAAACTATCTAGCTAGTAAATTTCCATTTCGGTTACTCCTTGCCATCATAGCTTTTTACAGCTAGCCAATCCCCAATCTTCTAGTGCATGCATGCATGCACTTCACCTTAGTCAAATCCAATTTGACTACATTCTCAGGAAAAACAAAATTACTCCTTCCGGTTATAAAATTATTGATGTCTTGGACATGATCTCACATACCGAACGATTTATTAGAGTGGCTAATACCTCTTTTGCCCATATTAAATGCAGTATTGTGCCAATTGTAACATTAAAAAGGTATAGCCTGGTGGTTTAAGCCTGTTGCCAAGTTCGGTGTAAAGCAGAGTTCGAGTCTCAGCTTTGTGCTGCTCCGCCCATATTTTTTGGGGTATTTTTCTTGCGTGTGCAACCATGCAAATATGCAATCAAAGCAGGAAACAAGAAACCATGCAATAAAAGCAGGAAAAGAGGAGGCAGACATCGAAACGACGGATTTAATTCTAATGGTATGTAGGGGTAAACAAGTCCTACATGATCGGATACAGCACAAAACATCAACGATAAGCATTCTTTGCAGCCAAGCCTAAAACGTCAAACTTTTTTAGAACCGGAGGATGTAATTTTCTTACACAAGTCATACCAAATATTTGTGTAAGCAGTGATTTTGGCAGTTATGCACCTGGTTTCTTTATGTTCTGGCAGCATGGCATGATGGAAGAAATTTAAAATCTTAGTGCATTACTATCACCCTAAAAGTACCATGAAAATGGATAACATAATGGATTTTTTAAACAATTAGGGTGACAAAAATCTCTATAGAAATATTTTAGGTATCTCAAATATTACTGGTGAGCAAACTAAGTAACGACCTCATGCTTCAGTTCTTCTATGGACTTTGTGTGTTCAATAGTCTCTTATTTTCAGTAAGACTTCTTTTACAGTAGTTTGTGTGATAAATTTTCTCAGGCAAACAGAGACATGGTAATTTTATCTAACAACAACTTCCATTATCTAGGTAACAAGAAGGCGCATCAACAAAGGAATGGAACAATACCTGTGATTAAGTCTTCTGTAGATTAGACTATTGGATGGTATTCTGCTTTATCTTTAATTATTGTTAACTACAAATGGGGCTTGGTGCTTAACACAGCTTATGCATTTCTTGAATGATACGTTTTCTATCTTTTGGTGTTTTTGCAGGTAGGTTATTGGTGTAGCGGCTTCATCTGTGAACAGTCTTTCTTTTCCGTCTTTTCAAATGAAAAACTGGTTCTCGGAATGATCTTGGATTGGACAATCTGAATACAAGGTCATTTTGGTATGTCCAAAACTGTTGAGTTCGGGAGCGAGGTTTGCAGTCTTGCATGTTTAAGCTATTATCTAATCCAGTTTCATCTATTTATGCAGGTCCATTAACTCGCTAACAGCTTTTTACCCCACCTCTGATGATGGAATTACCTGTAAATATCGCGGCTGCAAAGTCCTTTCTTTTTCTGCTCCCCTTGTTACAAATGACATGATGAAAATTTTCAATATAGCTTTTGATTATTTCAAAACCATCGCTGCAAGTTTTGTTGTGCAAAATTCCATTGGCTGTTGTCAAATGTGATACTGTGAGCCGCTAGGTGCTAGGGCGACATGTATGCTGTACAGTACTCCCTCCTTACCAAAATATAAGGGATGGTCAAGATCTCTTATATATTGGGACTCTCTGTCATGGAACCTTTTTACAGCAATGCACGACCAAATTAGTTGTAACGAAGCACATCATTTTTCAATTCGTAACAAAACACAATTCTGCCAAAATCTCATCTCGTTCCGAAATGGAGTTTGCATGAGACATCACAAGCATTGCAGCTTGCATTGCCAAAAATGACTTCCACATTTTGGTCTAAACACCTAACAAGCTTTAAGTTCGCAAAAGTAAGTTCAGATTCCTGCCAATTATAATTTTCTACTGCATCATCACAATCATTGCAGCTTGCATTGCCAAAAAAACCACTTTCCACATTCCTGTTTAAACTCCTGAAAGGCCTCAAGTTTACAAAAATCAAGTTCCATCGAGTTATAAATTTCTAACACTGAAGTTTTAACTAAGTGGGGATTGTAACATTGCAAGAAAATAAAACGCTGCGGACAGCCGGGCGGCAAAGCAGACCATCTCTCGTAGTCGGTACTAGACGGGACAGACACCTCCCCGTCCCCTGCGCAAATAGCCTTTCACTGTTGATTTAGCCGTGTCCAACATAGCAACTGCTACTCACGAGATATCTGAATTAATATCGCTTTCTGTTGATAGCGATGTACAATGTGCTGAGTGATTTGGGAGGATTGGTTTTCATCAAATTTCAGACGCGTCTTGTGTTTTCCGGTTGCGTACCTGCTTTTCTATCTTCACTTGTAATCACGAATATTAATAGAAAAAGAATGGTACTTGCTTTTGTCAGTTACTATTGTTACGGCTTGTGGCCAAGCCAAATAATCCTCATCTAAACCCATCAAAATCTAAACCAAGAATAAAAAGGTGAGGCTGCCACCAGATGAGTCTGCCTCCGTACGCTTCTGCCGTCCGATTGAAAATCAACATCGCTCGTCCTCCCGCTGTCGAAATGGAAATGATCCACACACCCCTTCCGGATCCGCGCGGCAGAGGGACAGGAGCGGCGGCTTCAGGGGCGTGCGGTCGTCGGCGAGGGGCAAAATGATCATCAAATTAGACTCATATGGCTGTTGAAGGGGTATTTGCTATTTAGGATCCCTTGCTATTTTGGCAATAAAGATAGACTTCTGGGCGATATTTTGAAGATGCTGAGTTTTGTAATGGCGTTTTGGAGAGTGCACACTTTATCGGTGGCGTTTTGACAATTGGCCCGTAATTCTAGCTATCTACTACCTCCGTTCTAGAATGTAAGCATTTCTGAAAGGATGGGACATTTCATAGTACAACTAAATTACTGTGAAATGTTTTATCCTCCTGTCTAGATTTATTGTAGTAATGAAATATTTTATCCTCGTAGAAATAGCTTCCTTCTGGAAGCGGACGGAAGTAGTATCGCACAATCCTGTCTTTCCTTCTGAAATATGCTATATTTTAAGATAGAGATAGTAGTATCTACCAGATAATCTCCTCCTCACGGCCTGACCCCCGAAACGAAATTGCGAAGATTGATAATCTGAATAGCAGTGAACGAGAAAAAAGTTTGTGAAATTAATTCACTTCCGGGAGTCAACGCAACCACCAGAGTAACTACACTGTTCCTCTTCTCTTCTCTTTGCATTGTTCTTGTTCCGGCCGATGTCCTCTCTACTGCTCTTAATTGGCCACTTCCGTGTCGTAGATTAGTAGCTTAATTAATCTAGCTTGGATTATTTACGTTGCTCTCCGATCGACTTAATTGCTCCGATGCAGCGGCGCCGGTGATCCTCAACGCGACCGGATTGAATTTCTGCTCCAACATTAACCGCGGCGTGGGCGATCTGAGCTGCTGCGATGCCGCCGACGACGCGGCGGTGGAGAGGCAGTTCAAGGCCATGCGCATCAACCCGGAAGGCGGTCGCTGCGCCGGCCTCATCAAATCCATCATCTGCGAGGTAATCAATCAAGCTTAATTACGACGCTTTTCGTCGGGGTTCGCCGTCGTGCATGCCTGGACCTTTTTTTTTACGTCGAGATGGCCGTTTTGACCAGTAGTATAGCAGGCAACAAAGAAATGGAGAGAAAAAGACCTGAAATGAACTGAAAAAGCTCGTAGTTGTTGGAGTGAGCAAGGTGAGGAAGGCGGCGCCGGCGAGGCCGTAGCAGTGGAGGAGACTTGCGGTTAGGGTTTAAGATGGCATGGACGAATGTTAAAGCTTCCGTTACGGCTTGTTTGGCAACTTGAGTGAAGAGGAATGAGAGTTTTGATGAGAGAATTGATCGTGAGATTAAGAAGGGAATTTGATTTTTAATCTCAATCTCCTGTTTGGTAGAAATTAGTAGGGAGTTTAAATAAAGACTAGATCTTAATTAAAAATGAACGGTTTAAATTTGCATAGACAACATAAAAAAGAAATTCCTCTCAATTTCCACCCCCACCGGCCACCCCAAGTATTAAAAGGGGGGAATTAAAAAGGTGAGAGTTGTCCCCCTCAATTCCCCTTTTTGATGTAACCAAACAAAACAATTAATATTTCTCTAACTAAACCAAATACACCCTAGTACTCCGTAGTTGATAGACTGTCACACAGTGCATATGCAACCATAGAAAGAGAACCTCATTTTTCATGTGTGCACATGTATCTGCAAACCTATCTGTTGCTTCTTTCTTACTTTGGTACTATCTCTAAAATGCTTGTTACGGAACTGAGCCTTGCTTAGTTGGTCGAGGGTGTGGATGTACACGGTACACCCAGACCAAGTTCAAGTCCTCGTTGAGGTAAATTTGGGGTGCCTATATCTTCTGAATTTATAAATTCACCTAGTTCCTTCTAGGTTGATTTAGTAAATTGCCTGTTTAAGTTCTCTTTCCTTCCATCCAAGCAGCACAAGTAGATCAGTATATATCTGGAACTTTAGTGAATTTCATGCATGTGTATGGATCTATCTGTTTCAGGCAAATATGGAACTGTAGTGAATTTCATAAATGTATGTAAGGCACACACAGAACAGCTATGGCATTAGTTTTTGTTTTTAGAAATAAAAGGCGAAGATCACTACACTCTTATGCGTAGTGCGTGAAGAACAACCAACTCTTCATCTATTTCACCATTAATTCTTTTGTTGGAAGAATACATTGATTGGTGTTGTGTTGTTTATTTCGCAAGTAAACTCCTGTCTTACATTAGTTCATTCGCCCCTTACACTGTTTCTTTTCAATTTTTCAGAAATGCAATCCATTCTCCACTGCACTTTTCAATGCCGGAACTGCCACAAGGACAGTTCCCCTCTTGTGCAGTTCTCCTCATTCTGAGGACTCTAGTCACACTAAAGAGGACTACTGTGGGCAAGTTTGGAAACATTGCAAAAGCACAGCAATATCGAACTCTCCTTTTCAGCCCTCTGCAAAAGAATATCTGGGCTTACCGGCCCATCTTTCATGCTAACTGATGTTTGGTCAACAAAAAATGAATTCTGTGCAGTATATGCCAGCACACCAAACAACCAGTCGGCATGCTTCAATGGTCATGGAGCTCCACCTAACACCAGGAAGCTTTCAACATCTCTTGGAGGGATGTGTCTTGAGAAGATTAATGATGCATCCTACCGTAGCATGGTTGCTCACCCTGACGGCTCTAGCAAGGCCTTCTTTTCCAGTCAAGATGGGAAAATATGGTTGGGTGCCATTCCTGAAAAAGGAATGTTGCAACTCGATGAGACAGACCCTTTTCTTGATCTCATGACTGAAGGTTATCTTGGTTCGGAGTTTCGATTTGTGAGCGCGGCATTTCATCCAGATTTTACAAACAATGGACGCTTCTTTGTTTCTTAAATCTGTGATAGAACTCAGTCACCCAACTGTGCTGCTAGGTGTCTGTGTGACTGTGATCCCTCAGAGCTCAACTCTGTAAACAGCAGCCGCCCTTGCCAATACACCCTTGTTGTATCAGAATATTCTGCAAGAGGTCCCTCGTCAAACTTTTCTGAGGTATGGAAGTTTACTGCTTTTCCTTGTATTTCGTCATATTCCTGGCTGACCATTGTATTTCCATTGTTTACTCTTTTAGGCAACATATGCTGATCCAACTGAAGTTAGACAGGTCTTTTCCATGGGATTACCATATGCATCTAACCATGCTGGTCAGCTCTTTTTCCAACCTTCTGATGGATACCTATATGTCCCGACGGGAAATAGTGGCAACAAGGGTGTCAATCCCAGTTTATCACAAAATAAAAAATCACTTCTGGGAAAAATCTTGCGGCTCAATGTCGATGATCTTCCAGGTAAGTTCAATAAGTTCATGGAAGAGGCAGTACACTTGTGAGTTGTTCCCTTTTTTTTTCCAATTTCATAGTATACATTTGGCTCATAAAATCCATATTGTTATTTAATTCTGTAACATTTCATTAATGCTATATGGTATAGTATTTAAGGGTGATGCTAATAACATTTATTGTTTTGAACAATATTATGTTTTCTTGTTTGTGGACTTTGCCATTATGAACATTTATAATTTGGGGCCATTTGTGGACTTTGTGACATTATGAACATTTATTATTTTGAACAATAATACTTTGTGGTGTTACCTAAATTTATCAAGTGAATGCAATTGGTCAATACATTTATACTTCGTAAATTTAGGTAACACCACAAAATCTTCCCAAAATTTTCACTGGAGTATCACTTCTTTCGGTTTCTAAATTTAGGCAAAACTTCTTGCAGAATCAGTTCATAATGCTATTGTTTTATGCTCTTATATATAGGACCAATACAGTGAACACAAGAATCGTATGCAACAAAAAATTGCCTGTGCTAAGCTAAAGACACATGCCTGAATTTACTCTGATGGCAGACTTGTTTCATGTAGCAGTAGAAGCAGTTGTTTGATAAATTGTACTACATGCTAGAACTGTAATTGTTAGAAGCAGCTCTTAAAATGATTAAAACTGTGTCAACTCACTAATTATAGGCATCTAGGGAAGATCTAACAAAGGTGGTCAATCTTTAAGACTGAGTAATTGTCAAACATCTTCATTTCTGTAAAGAACAAATAATTCTGAACTCTGTTCTTTTGAGCTTGCAGAGCTGAACGAAGCTGCTAGCAAAAGCTCATGCGGTAAATATACCATTCCAGAGGACAATCCTCGTTCTGTTGATAGTGAGTTACAGCCAGAAATTTGGGCCTTGGGTCTTACAAACCCTGGTAGGTGCAATTTCGACTCTGTGAAGCCATACCACTTGTACTGCACAGATGATGTCCAGGTATAATCTCAAAACTATAAACACCATAGGAATTAGTCATTTAGTTCAATGTTCCACTCTACTGTAATACTTAAAAAATTACTATTCGAATATGATATATTCCTCTAAGCATTCCAATATGGTTTTGTTCAAATGATTGGCCAAATTTACTTGAAAATGGCAATATGAATTTGTTCGCATCACTAGTTTAGAGTTTTAAAAAAACGATGCACCTTAAGTTTGGTAATATTAAAGAAAATGAATGCATCAAAACTTGTTAGTGTAGCTTGTGATTTCTGAATGACATTTGATCTTGATCTACTTATACATGCTATTCCATTTCCACGACTAGAAATACCATTTCCAAGCTCAAGCTCATTTTTGGCATTCTGTTGTTAACTCTCATGTTTAGGGAGAATACAAAGGTGTAGACTTGATATCGAAAGGGGGAAACTACGGTTGGGGTGATGTGTATGAGGAACATCATGGTGCCCCTCCACCGTGGGCAGCTCAAGGAATAAAATCATCAGATGGAATCATCTTCCCAGTGATGGGCTATAAGGCTTATTCTTCCACTGGTAACACCACAACTGCATCAATAGTTGGTGGGCATGTGTACCGTGGGTATACTGATCCCTGCTTGTATGGAAGGTATTATTGCTTGAGTGTTACAGTTTCATTTTTGTCAAGAGTAAACCTTGAATGACTAGTTTCAGGACATGCTTATGTGATGTTGAGCAATAATTTAATATGACATAGGTACCTGTTTGCTGATATGAACACATCTGCCTTGTGGACTGGCATGGAGACAACTGATAGCACTGGCAAATATACTTCCAATGCCATTCACTTCAAATGCTCAAGGGAGTCACCAATTCCCTGCAACGAGTTGACAAATAACCCTTTTGGTTCCATATTTTCGTTCGGCGAGGATAACAAGAAAGACGCATTTATCTTGACGAGCCAAGGTGTCTACTGAGTTGTGGAGCCTACCCTTTGTGATTACACCTGCTTGAGTACTGCTAGCAACAAAGGAGTGAAGCCTTCCGGTGGTAAGGGAATGGCAGCAATGGTGAAATATGCGATATAAGTTTTGCAGTTTTTGTCTCAACTCTGTTAGGAGGTGTAGGTTGGTGCTGTATATGCAAGGGAAACAACCAAATCTTTGTCGGCAACAGGATAGAAAATGTGAATGTGAACAACAATGGAGCAAAACCTGCGACACCAGGTATACCGTCGATTATTGAATTAGGGAAAGTTCTTAGTGCCTAGTGATTTTGTTTTGTGTCGTTCACTTTCTTGCCTGTCTGTCTATAGAATCCTCGTGTACATAACAACATATATAGGCCCTTTGTTGTATTATTTTTCACTAGACCACATTGGCCATCCTATTGTGTTTTCATACTACTAGTCCTGTAATTGTGTGTTTACTTACTCTGTTCATAAATATAAGCATTTGCCCTGGGATGTAACACATTGTAGTTCACGACCTTTCATCCAGAAGTTTGATGTTTTCCTTTGTTTGAGGTATACATGTGGCATTTTCCATTTGGAATGACATGCTTTTACCGTTTCAAAACAATCGTTTCATGTTGATAGGGCGATATGTATACTAGCATGGAATCTTGTCTAGAGCAATGCAGAACAAATTTGTTTGCAACGGAACACAACACCTTCGATCGAAACAACACAATTCTGTTGAAATTTCTCAGCAAACTCCAGAATGAAATTTGCACGGAACATAAAACATCACAAGCATTGCAGCTTGTATTGCCAAAAATGACCTCCACATTCTGGTCTAAACACCTAACAAACTTTATAAGTTCACAAAAGGAAGCTAAAATTCCATCCAGTCCGAAATCTCTAATGCTGCATCACCAAGCATTGCACCTTGCATTGCCAAAAACCACTTCAACGTTCTTGTTTAACTCCCAAAGAAAACCCTCAATTTTGCAGAACTAAGGTCAAATCCCATCCCCAAAAAACCATCAATTTTGCAGAACTAAGGTCAAATCCCATCCAGTTCCAAATTTCTAATCCTGAAATCATATCCAAGTTGGGGTTTTAAATTTGCAATAAGTCTGAAATCGTAGAAATCAACAAAATTTCGCCTAATTGCGTTAGTCCACGAGGCCACCACATCAAAGAATTCACTCGATGCCGGCGATGTCCGCCTTGATCATCTTCACCACCTCCGGCGCCGCCGCCGCCGCGGTGACCGTCACCATCGCCGCGCCGTCGCCGCCAGCGCCGGCGCGCGCCACCGTCGCCGCGTACACCTCCACGCCGCGGCGGTCGAACGCCTCCAGCACGCGCGTCAGCGCGCCTCGCCGCGTCGCCGCCGGCGGCGGCAGCCGGGCGGCGAAGCAGACGGTGTCACGGTACGAGACGGAGACCTCGCCGGCGGCGCCGGCGACGCCGCCGGCCTGCACGGCGCGGTACGCCTCGAGCACCGCCACCGTGTCCTCGAGAACCTTCACGTGCTCCGCCGCCGCCTCCACCATGTCCGCCTTGTTCGCCTGCAACAACATGATCCAACCACATATCAACAAACCTCGCCGCCATTGGCCAAGAAACCAAAAAAAAATCATTTTTTTGAAAAGAATCCACCCAGCATCACAGGATCAAACTTAGAAAGGAAAAATAGGAATGAGAAGAAGAGGAGACCAAAAAAAGTGGAAAAGGAATTGTTTTTATCAGTTAAAGAGAAACGCTTGCCATTGACAAAAGAAATCAAGAAACCACCCAAGATCACGAGACCAAGCCACCACCACAAAAGGAAAAATCGGAACAAGAAGAAGAGGAGGAGACCAGAAAAGGAATTGTTTTTTATCATTTAAATAAAAACGATTGGCATTGACAAAAGAAACCAAGAAACCACCCAAGATCACGGAGATGAAACCACCAAAAAGGGAAAAAAAAAAAAGGGAAGAAGAAGAGGAGGGCGAACGCGGTAGGGGAGGCCGGGGAGGAGGGAGGCGAGCTCGGAGTAGAGCTCGCCCATGGTCGGGCGCGGCCGCCGGTCCCACCGCCGCTGAAGCGGAGCTGCTCGGAGATCATCCATCGCCGCCTCCGGCGCCGGCGTCGGCGTGGGATCGGCGCAGGCAAGCGACAGCTCGAGACGGTAACCTCCTCCCGCCATGAATGCCATCAATTCCCCTCCTCCTCTGGTCTGATCCTCTCCGTGTGTGAAACTGAGCTCCCAAGAGGAAGAAGAAAGAAAGAAAGCTTTGGGCTTTTGGTTTCTTGTGGTGTGGCAGCGCCATGTGAGCTGCTGCTGCTGCTGCTTTTGGCGGTTTGTTGTGAAGCCAAGAATAGAAGGTACAGGTGGTGTGGGCAATGGCGGACAGGCCGGGAAGAGACCAAAAGAAGTTGCTGCTTTGGGAAAGGGGGTTCTTTTCCTCTTCCCAAAGATACACAAGACAGGGAGCAGAGCAGGCTCTGCTCTCTCTCTGCTCACCGTGGCATTTATTGGTTTTTTTTTTTTTTGGCTGCAGCAATTTTGGCATTGAGGCCGTTCTGTATCGGGATTTTGGCATTGGTCTCTACTGCATTCGCCAAGAATGTTGTGGTTGTTACCGGAGCCAAAAAAAATGTATCCAGTTCCAAATATTCCAAATGATTCGGTTTTCTGAACAAGACTAAAGTTGGCAGGTTTTATATACAAACAGCTCACTTTGACACACTCTTGGAACGGATGGAGAAAATGAGCTGCCAAGTACTTTTTAGCCTTTTGTGTTAGGGCCTGTTTAATTATGAAAAGTTACATCAGACGTTTGACCAGATATCGGGAAGGTTTTTTTAAACATAAATAAAAAAATAATTTTACGGCTATCATGAAAACCGCGAGACGAATCTTTTGAGCCTAATTAATCCGTTATTAACACATATGGGTTACTGTAGCACTTATGACTAATCATGGCATAATTAGGCTCAAAGATTTGTCTCGTCGTTTATAACCCAATTGTGCAATTAGTTTTATTTTTATCTATATTTAATGCTCCATGCATAAGACTGAAGATTTGATGTCATGTTTTTTGGGAAAAAATTTTGGGAAATATACGTGGCCTTATTATGGCAGGTTAAGTAAGACTAGTTATGACAAGCTATGTAAAATAAGGGCTAACTCCATATATTTTTAGAAGACAGAACTCCATAGAAAAAAAAAATCTTAGAAGAAGCTTGGAGGTTTTAAGAGCTTATTTCCGACATCCATTTGTTGTACATTGTTTGTGTGGCCTATTGGCTCTGGTCCCCGTAGAGGCGTAGACTAATCAAGTTTTACAAGGCAATGAACGTTTGACAAGCTGTTAAACCCATTTCAGTCATCACTCAAGATTGTGAACCATGGACGCGGACCATTCATACTTTCATAGCATTGTTCGTCTAATATCTAAACAGTAAACATGTCAATGATTCAGTTATAATCATATAGATATAAATTCTGGCTGTAGTTATATTTGATCCTTGTGTGACAATAGCAGTAGTCTATGGCTTTTTTTATTATAGTTAAATAGTTTGTCATGTGAACATACTGATAGACTTCATGTGCTTGACAAGAATGCATGATGAGAACATCGCGTGCCATTATCCGGTTACAGAATAATGAGTTTCAAGTGCTAGCTATTATGGTCCTAATTCTCAGATTGAGCATCTATCATCAGCTAAAAAAAGAAGAAGAAAGAGCTGCAGTAAATATGCTCCTAGGATGAATTAGCACTTGCATCATCGCTGCCAATCAAGTCATTTTTTCGGTTTGTATATGCAATCATCTTGCCTCACAAGAGAAAAAAAAATCAAACGTGCGAACATCATCAGCATGGCAATAGAAACCACGGAACATATACAAGCTGAAGAGACATATTCAGTTGAAACAAACAGATCACTGCATTGAACTACAAAATTTGCTGCTATTCATTAGACCAGCATTCTGTCATGTGTCAACATTTACTTGCTTGAGCCTTCTAGTGCAGTCTCCAACAGATGCTCAATCCTGTATTTCATCACTGGCTGCCCTGATCTCGTCTTCTTGAACATCTTCTCCCTCAAATCTTTCCGCCTTGCTTCAGACTTCTCCCGCTCCTCCTTCTTTGCCTGAATTATTGCTTCATGCTCCTTCTTTGCCTTCTCATCCTCTGCACGTTTTTTCTCATACTCTTCATGTAAGCTTGGTGCAACACGTTTCTTCTTCTTGCTATGCAGCTTTGATGCATCGTTTGCATCATCACCTCCTTCCTAAAGGTTTAAATTGCATTAAGCCATTAAAATATTTTAACTTTCTGCCTACTCTGTACAAGTATAGATTAACAACAGCTATTCCCAGGTTTGAGCTTAAATATTGTCTAGGAAACCTAATATAGAATCTTAGGTTGAACTACTATAACTGAAAATAGTAATATATCAAACAGTACCTTTAGGATTGGTAATGGTGGAGGATTGCTTGTCTGATTTTGTTGCTTCTTTAACCTCTTGTACTTGCTAATCAATTTAGCATTTTTGTAGAATTCTTTCTGCTTCTCTGTAGATAAGAGCAATGATAAATGGAGTGTTATAACAGTTCCATTGGCAACTTAGAAAAAAATCAACAACGTTATATCAAAAACCAAATAATAAAGGTTAGCATTTGGCATAGACATCAAGACAATATTTATGTAAAACTTTTGAAACAAAGGAAAAATGAAGGAAACTCCACTCAGCATAGCCTCCGCTATTAAGCATTAGCCACCAGTTGCATTCAGCCCAACATGTTTACAAACTACTTGTTAGCTCATAAATTTTCCTACACATAATTGTGCAAGGATCTAAGAATTAACAATTCTAGCAACTTCTGCATCAACTAACTTCGCATGCATTCCCCCGTTTCATTATTTTTGAATGAAAGAACAATTTCCTCATTAGTAAGCAAAAGTTGTTTGAACAACCTAGACGAATTCCCACTCTCCTGTTCCATCAATTCCCATTAATTCCTTTGAAGAATGAAGAATCTAATTCCTAATTCCCTAGTAAGCTTAACTGACCTTCTCCCAAACTCCAGCCACAAGTTTATTACTAGTACACAATTGACTCCATAATCAAAGAGTTCTCACCCAACTATACTAACAACGAAGTAGCTAACGATGCATATTACTAATCAGCTAATCTCCACTCCAAATCCATCCACGAAATCCCTCGAGCTCCCCAGCACCAACAGAATGAAGCCTAGGATCCAAAAGAAGAAGGACCAAATTCTACTCGGAATCAGATCGAAGGCGCAAGGATAGTAGCTAGTAGCAGTAGTAGTACTACTCACTGATGAGTGCCGGGTTGTAGCCGGTGTTCCTCGACTTGGCGTTGGCGAAGGCGGCGAGGGAGAGCCCGCCGCCGCCGCCTCCCAGCCGCTGCTCGTTGCGCCTCCTCCCTCCTCCCCACTTCCCCTTCCCCTTGTTGCTGGGACCCTCCCCTCCTCCTCCTCCTCCCCGGCTCCCGGCGCCGTCGTCGCGTGGCGGTGGCCTCTTCATTGGCGGCGGCTTCTGCGATGGGGCGCACGCCGGAGGACGGCGAAAGCGAAACCCTAGCGGCGTCCGAGGGACAAAGACGGCGGCGGAAGCTCAGCGTTTGGTGCTTCGTACCAGCAAATTGGGCTTTTTGGGCTAGGATAAGTTGCCTCCGTTGCAGTAATTTTTTTTCCATGCCATCGGAACTTTTATGGTCTCGGAAAGTATCATTACTATTCAACTATTTAGACATATGCCATCATAAATTTACTGTTGTCTGATATATGCCACTAGTTGCCCTTTCGCTGGATTTGCTGAAATTCTTGGACCAAATTACCCCTTTTCTTCACCCTCCCATCCTCTCTCTTGTTCGTCTTGTTCAATGGAACTGGATTTGGTGCCGGTTGAATAAGAGTACTCCGTCCAGATCCAAGTGGCTACTCGCGGCAGCTGAGCAGCCATGTTCCTACTCGTTGTGTGTGTGCTCGATAAGCGGCATCTGTAGTTCCGAGAAGTGTCTTGTCCCTATGATTTTCCATACGTGCGAGGTGGATTTTTTTGTTTGCCATGGCTGTTCAGTCTTGCTTTTTTCTTATGTATAGAGGACAGATGTCATGGTAGATAATGGCTTGCGGATAGATACTGCAATGTAGCCATAAAAGGTATTGTAATTGGGGGATTAATTTAGGAACACCTTTGACTAGAGCATCCTGGACTTAGATTTGTATTTTTTTTTAAATAAACTCACCAGATTTCTTTGGATTTACTTTAACTATTGAAAATACGTGAAGGGACAAGTGGTGGCATATAACATATAACATATAACTATAAAATTGTAATGGCATATGTCTAAATAGTTGAATAGTAATGGTATATTTCAAAACCATAAAAGTTGCAATGGCATGGATCTAATTAACCCGATTTTTTTGGCCTTTCATTATTTTTCTTTGAAGTACTTTTTTTACAGTTTCGTGAGGGGTCTAGATTCCTAACATTTTTGCTCTACCAATATCAAAATATCAATAGTGATGAAGAGAATGTCTGTCAATTGGTTGGGCTCTTAACATTAGAACCGTAAACGGGAGTTTAAGTCATAAATTTCATATGGGTGCTCATGATAAGCGATAAACCTGCTAAGAGGTGCTCATATAGACAACAATGTACTTATATATATGAATTTATGAACCATATGATTCTTTATCCCCATAACATTACATGGCTATAGTTTAGCCAATTGAGAACTAGAGTTCTTCGTCGCTCTCGATTGCATCGAAGAAAGAATTATTTGTGCTATATAAACATTATGTTTGCTTTGCCTTATACATTTGTTATGCGAGAACCAAAATTTTCTTATTGTTCCTAAAACAAATTGAA
The DNA here is from genome assembly GCA_000325765.3 of Leersia perrieri. Lineage (NCBI taxonomy): Eukaryota > Viridiplantae > Streptophyta > Magnoliopsida > Poales > Poaceae > Leersia > Leersia perrieri. The sequence goes on from CM002479.1 coordinate 12,950,348, forward strand.
TTTCCCTTGAGATGTTTATCCCACTCTAACCACACTCAGATCTATATGGAAAATCAGATCTCAAGTTTATAGATTTTTCAAAGCAAAAAAACCCCCAAAGGACCAAAGTGCAGATCCAGCAAAACCTCCAAGGACTGAATCGCAAAACCCCCACCCTTCTTCTCCCTCTCTCTTCCACTGCTCTCCCCTCTCCCCTCCAGATCTCGCCGCCCACCGCCATGGACGTCCTCGACGCGAACCACCGCCCCTCGCCGGAGCCCTCCGCCGCCGCATCCGACATGTCCGGCCCCTCCGTCCTCCCCCTCTCCGGCGCCGCCTACCAGCCCTACGTCTCCGAGCTCCTCTCCTTCTCCATCGAGCGCCTCCACAAGGTACTACTCTGCCGCTGCTAGTACTGCTCTTCCCCCTTCCTCGATGGGGGGCGATGGTGATCTGATGTGCTGTGGTGACCAGGAGCCGGAGTTGCTGCGGGTGGACGCGGAGCGGGTGCGGAGGCAGATGCAGGAGGTGGCGGTGGAGAACTACGGGGCCTTCATCGCGGCATCCGAGGCGCTCTCCTTCGTCCGCGCGCAGCTCGAGGGCTTCGACAGCCACCTCGGCGCACTGGTAATGCGCGGCTGATATCCCACCCTGCTTCCCCCTGTAGTGCGAGGATTACTACGGTTGCTCTGTTGTGTGATGATGGGGGAACGAGTAGATAGATCCCCAACTTTGTTGCTCTGTTGTGTTTTTGGCAATGTGTGGTGTAGTGATCGGATTAGTGCTTCTGCTTGTGGTGGAAATGTGATGTCGAGTGATCTGATTCTGTTGTCTAATGCCGTGGACTAACTAGATCCCACTTTGATGTTCATGAAATTTAATGCATAGATATGTAGTTTTGTGTTCATTCGTAATGTGATAGGGTCGCCCTGGTTTGAATTTTCAACCTGATAGTTTTGAGTCAGTGAAGACTTGTTCAAGACATTCTGTTTGTTGGCCACTAAGAAATACATGGGGGTAGGGTAATATGTTGTAGTAATTCCATTAGTGTGTAAAAAGATCACACCATACCTCAGTAGACCAATGGCTCTAGCTTCTCTACTATAGGGACACTTAAATTGTTAATTGCTGCAAGTATTCTGGCGGCATTAATTCCTTACGATGAAATAGACATGGATCCTTGCTCATGGGTTCAAAGGGTTAAGGGGGGAGTTCATGTTCTCCTATCTAGGTCAGATCAGATTGTTGTTGTTTAAGATGTATTTTCTTATGTGAATATGATGGATAAGCCACAGCAGTATATCAGTTAATGGGGGATATAGTGAACTTCTATGGAATACCTAGTAGTTCCTTATATTCCTGTTGGAGTGCAGTTGATTGGCAATTTTGAGTTAGTAGGGTTGTAAACTTGTGCCACTGGATGATCTGATCACTTTTATTACAACATCAGTATTTCTTACTACCATACTAGCTGTGGGCTTGTCCCTTATGCCCAAATTTTAGTAACGTGGTAACACCTTAAGAACTCTGTGCACTACCATGATTATTTGCCTTGATGAGAGATTGGAGAGAGATGTAAAGATTGTGAGATGGTAATATGCAAAACCAACTGGATTCGCATGGCAATGTGTTGGTATAACTGCTTTATTAGTCACTTTTTACATACAGATAATTAGGTTAAGGATTTTGTTTTCTGTAGATGGATGTTTTATGCTCTCTTTTGTGCTTGTGTAGTTGAGATATTTCTTTAACCTCCGGAAGTTGCATATCCTGAATTCTTTTATATTGATTACTTTAGACTTTTATTCCTACTATGTGAGATGTGTTATGCAGTTCAGATTTTCTTAAAAAAGTATGGCATGTAATGGTTGACCCTCTTTTGTAAACTTTTAAATTTATTACAGATAGAAGAGATACCAAATTTAACATCTGGCTGCACGGAGTTTGTTGAGTCAGCACAGCAAATTTTGGAAGAGAGGAAGCTCAATCAAACATTACTAGCCAATCACAGTACATTGCTTGATCTGCTTGAAATCCCACAACTTATGGACACGTACGTGACACTTTTCCTTATAATTTCCTTAGGATCTGATCTCCACTTTCATCTTGAGTTGTATGTAATGTTGTTGAGATGCTATTTAGTTCTCGATTTTTCTCTAATTTGTATATGCTAAAGATCCATGTTGAGTTATACAATTGATGAATCATGAACAATTACAATTAACGACGTACTACTCACAGATGCATACGAAATGGGAACTATGATGAGGCACTTGATCTAGAAGCCTTTGTTAGTAAAATATCAAAGTTGCACCCTGAGTAAGTCATTTGACACAATCCTTATTATGGCTTTTGTTATGGGCTATTATTTTAACTGTATGCCATTTCGATTGAAGTTTACCTGTTATCCAAGGATTAGCTGTTGAAGTCAAGAAGACAATACAGTCATTAATTTCGCAGCTTCTCCAGAAGCTTCGATCAAATATTCAGGTGATTACATTGGTGTACTAATGATTTATTAGTGGATAGACCATTGTTGTATTTTTAATTTGCTTCATTTGCTCTATGCAATACACATTACATTGTACAGTTTGTACTCTGCATATTCCTTAGTTCTTTGTTGTGTAATTAATTTTATTTCTTTTCTCAATTTGCTTGGCTTTGTCTCCTCTTCAGCACATCTGTGTCTAACTATTGGTCATTTGACTGTCTACAGTTGCCTGAATGCCTCCGTATTGTTGCACATTTGCGCCGCATTGGAGTGTTCAGTGAATCAGAGTTGCGTTTACAGGTATTCTGAACTTCTGGAATCTTGGATCGTATTTTGTGTCAGTATACTGCTTTTACATTTAGTTTTGAATTTAGGAGTGATTCATTTGTGACCCTACCCCTAGTTCAAAGCAGTGGTCCAGAGTACTATAAACTGCTAATGGAGGAATTTTAATAATGATATTACATTTATGTCAAAATGAAGGCCCAGACTACTTTGAACTGCTAACGGAGGAATTTAATTGATAATAATGATATTTTACTGAGTCAAATTCACTGGATGATACATGTTGAGTTTTTCTTATCTCCTAATTCTGATATAATTTCTAGTTCTTGAGATGCAGGGAAGCTTGGCTTTCTGGGTTTCTTGATGATCTGGACCAAAGGAATGTATATGGGTACCTAACAGGCATGGTGGGTTGCCACAGGACACATCTATTTGATGTTGTCAATCAATATCGAGCAATATTCAACAATGATAAGTCTGGAAGTGATGAGAACTATGATGGTGGGTTGCTTTTCAGCTGGGCAATGCACCAAATAAGCAACCACCTTACCACCCTTCAAGTTATGTTGCCAAATATAACGGAAGGTGGCTCTTTGTCCAACATTCGGGACCAGTGCATGGTAAGCTTCTGCTTCTGAGTAACAGTTGTTACATTGGAGTCATTGGATTCATTGTAAACTTCCATCACTTCATCTTGCAGTATTGTGCAATGGGCCTTGGCTTGGTTGGATTGGACTTCCGTGGCTTGCTTCCTCCAATTTTTGAAAAGTAATTGGCATTTACTTCCAAATTTGACGAGAGTATTCCACTGCATACATAACCCGCTTCTTACTGATGATATTAGCTGCTTCATGCAGAGCGGTTTTAAATTTGTTTTCAAAGAACATGAGTACGGCAGTCGAAAATTTTCAGGTAATGCAAAATGTGTACTATCCTTTTCATTGTGGATTGGCTATTTACTTCTTATTTAGATAGATATAGAATGAATTCAGATTACAAGCTTCATGGTAAATTGGTACTATTACTTGTCTCTTGAGCTGTAGTCCACATTTTCAAATCTCTATACTTTCTTCCTCAAACATTACTACAGCACCATAATTCCACTTTACCTTCTATCATGGTAGGTTGTTCTGGATTCACATCGTTGGGTCCCAATGCCATCTGTTGGCTTTGTAGCGAATGGAGTTGTGGATGAGACTTCTGATGATGTGACACCACCTTCTGTTTTAATGGAGCATCCACCTCTTGCAGTGTTTGTAAATGGTAAGTTTTGTTGCTCTTTCTCCCCCCCCCCCTCTCCTGCGCACGGGAATTATACACTTTTATGAATACTGAAACCATACATCATCATGTGTTGACATTGATGGAGCATGTCTTCTTTTGTTGATACATCTTCTCTTCAAACTTTTGCTGCAGGTGTTTCAGCGGCAATGAATGAGCTAAGACCGTGCGCGCCATTGAGCTTGAAACATGTACTTGCTGAGGAGGTGGTGAAGGGATTACAAGCTGTTTCTGATTCCCTAGTTAGATACAATGCCATGCGGATGCTGCGAGGAAATGAGTCCTCCCTTTTCCTTTCACTTTGCCAGGCATTTATTGAGGTAAGGGGTCTCTGGGAAAAAAAAGGTCCAATTCCTCAAACCATACTTCAAATTATGACCTGGTGATAGTTTTATAGACCGACAGAAGGATCACATACTAATTTACCCTTGCAGGTCGCATATCCTTATATCTCTGCATGTTTTGGCCGATGCTACCCCAATGGAGCAATATTGATCACAGAACGACGAAGCACATTCGACGCAGTCAGCCAACTATTGACTGTACCTGCAAGGTCCAACAGTTCAGGGATTAGCATCGAACGGAGGCAATCAGGCAGCATCGAGAGAAAACAGTCTGGAGGCATTGAACGGAAGCAATCAGGAAACATCGAAAGAAAGCAGTCGGTCGATGTGGCTTCTGGGACAGCAGCCACAGACAATGGAACCCCAGCTGACGGACCACCACCAGTGACAAACGGTGATTCTGAGACCTCTTCAGCACCAGCTCAGTCTGATGTACAATCCACTGCAACATCAAGTACGTAGTTTGGACCTTATTAATGCCTTTGATGGAATCTTGGCCTTGGCCCGGCTGTCGTCAGCTGACAAGCGTCTCTGTTGCCAACTTATACCTGACGAGAGTTCAATTCGTGTCATTTTCTCATGGTCCTACAGTGTATACAAGTAAAGCATCTCATACCAAGATCTCGGATCTTAATCTGTACAATACAGCCATTAAAATTTTTAGCGTCATCATTACTTCATTAGCCCATACCTAGATGTTGTAGAGTGAAGATTGTTTCAGAGTGAAAATAAGTCGATAATTTGAAGTGAGCGTGCTACGTTGTTCTCTTGTGGACTGCACATCTGTCTTTTCCTTGAAATTGCTGCTCATTATTTTTGTTTAGGCTGCGTTTAGGTACCAAATGTCACATTAATGTTTGGACACATATTTAAAGTATTAAATATAGACTAATAACAAAACAAATTACATATTCCGACTGTATACTGCGAGACGAATTTTTTGAGGTTAATTAACTGTTATTAACAAATGTTGGTTACTGTAGCACTTATGGTTAATCATGATATAATTAGGCTTAAAAGATTCGTCTCGCAGTGTACAGTCCAAATATATAATTTATTTTGTTATTAATACTTTAAATATGTGTCCAAATATTGATGTAACATTTTTGGCCAAATTTTTACGTTAACTAAAAGCGGCCTTGTGTTTCTGTTCTATTTTTGATGCTCCAAGGTTTGGGGTCAAAATTCTAACTTAACTTTGATTAGAGAGACATGGTCACTGCTACGTGGGTCAAGGGTGATGAGGCCCATATGTCAGTCGGATTTGGTTCTGGATTAGAAAATGAAGGTTAGTTTAACAATATTAAATGTATAACATTACCAATGACAGATCAATATGCGTATTCCCTTTTTGGTTCTGGTTGCAATAGCATGAAGGATTTGGATCATTCCCTGAATGTAAAAGATTTCGCTTATGTAAAAGGGATGAAAGGAGTACTACATAGCACAAGCTTCCAATGTTCCATAGGAACTTAGGAAGCAGGCCTGAAATTGTGCAGGGACAACACCCGGTCCATTTTGGATGAACATCTGACTATCAGAAATGCTTTTTTTTTTTTGTGACTAGCAATGGTTGGTCCAGTTGACTTACACCTAATTATACAAACCTACGATTTGCGGGTCTGTTTGGGGAGCTTTTACCGGCTACCGCTTCTTCCGAAAGCTTTAGCTACCAAAAGCTGTCCCAAACATGCCACATCTCCCCGGAAGCTAGATTTTCTAGCTTTTTTTTAAAAAAAAATTCTCATCAGCTGGATACCAACCAACTGTTTCTCAGAATCAGAATCTAACCCTACGCATCTGTCGGCATGCAAAGACAATAGATATCATGTATAGGACTACGGCCGGAGCCATAAAAACAATCACAGAAAGACATTGTTATAGTTGTCGAATAGGAATATGCTGCTTTATCCGTTGCTTAATGACTGATAAGCGATAGCTAGATTATGTTTAGATTTATAAATAAATGTATGGAACTCTCTATGACGTGAGCTAAATTAAGAATATAATTATAGAAGAGTTAGGCCCCCCCTCGACTCGTAGAAAAACCATAGGTAATTTCGAGGATTTGAACCCTATGGAGAATTTTCCTATAAGACCTTTTGAAACAAAGGGATGAAGTTTTCCAAATCCTAAATTCTTTAGGAATGGCTTAATGCATGTGGATTTTGGAAAAAAATATTTTCCAAGAGCTCCACCCACTTGAATATTTTCGTTTGAGTCTATCTCTTTCTCATACAATTCATGTGTTTTTTCTATGGGCCAAACAAACGGCCATTTCTATATTTTTTTTCTGTGTTTTGTAATCATCTATTTTGCATATACATTCCTATGAAAATTCCGTGTTTTTCTTATTCCTATGTTTTTTCTTTCTTGTGTTTCAGATGGGCCTTAACCTGGTCCCCAAATAGCTCAACTGGCTAATTTTGTAGTATAGGAATTCATCCGTCCTAATTCAACCTAGTGGTAAATTTCACAAAACTACAAGTATTTTAGACAATTTAACATAAAACTACAGATTTAAGAATTTGTTTCACAAAACTACAAAACTATAGATTTAGTGTCTTTGTGTATCATAAAACTATAAATTTAAGAATTTGTTTCACAAAACTACAGATTTAGTGTCTCTATTATCACAAACATGTTTTAGCAATACATTATCACAAAACTATATGTTTTAGCGATGCTTAAACCTGTAGTTTTGTGATAATGAAAATACTAAACTTGTAGTTTTGTGATAATAGAGACACTAAATCTGTAGTTTTGTAAAACAAATTCTTAAATCTGTAGTTTTATGATACAAAAGGACACTAAATCTGTAGTTTTGTGAAACAAGTTCTTCAATCTGTAATTTTGTGATAAATTGTCTAAAATATTTATAGTTTTATAAAATTTACTCTGATATAAATTATTGATTATATTACGTACTCATCAACAACGAGACACATATTGTAACTCATTTGAAAACAAGATGGCTTGCAGTGACTTCGTGTATATCGATAGTTTTTGAAGATGTTCGTATGAACCGAATATGTCAATCTAATTATCCAGAGGTGTTTATAAGGTAAGGTATTTGTACGTGCTTCGGAGGGGTGAAGATGCGTCGCTCGTTGTCTTGAAAAAAAAAACTGCCAAGTATTTTTATACTATTGAAAAGAAGCCCTCTGTATCGTAATATAGTGGGGGGACGGAGAGAGTACTAAAAAAACAAGAAGTCAGCTCAAGCGGTGGAATAGAAAAGGAAGAAGAGAACTGTAGCAGCGGCCGACGGCGGAGAAAGAAACCAAGAAATAGAAGTAGATGCATGCACTGGAATAATGCAAGCGATCCGCCTCTGCTAGCGTGCCGGTGGCGCTGTTGCTTGCATCCCATGCCCATGCCCATGCCGTGCGCATCTCATATTTCATCTTTTCTTTCTCTCTTCTTTCCCTTTCAGTTTCCATCAGCAGAAAAAAAATTCAACAATCTTCCACAGTTCCAGTAGGACTCGCCTGACTTGACTCAATGATCAAAAGATGAATGACCTCCTGGCACCAGCAGCACAACGCTGCTTCCTGACCATCTGAAATTTTATAACTGTGTGTACCCCGTCCATTGGCCTTCAAAACTGGGTTTCTATGATATACTCTTATTCAGAAACAACGTGCCAGTCCATCGAGTAGCCCATAAATTTTTTACAAGACATATGCTAGGATGTAAGGGAAAAACACAGAAATTCAAAATACAGAAAAGACAAAATATAAGGTGAGACCTTCTAGAGTAGTCCACTCCATACGAATTTCAAAGGAATTGCTAGGAATCAATTCTTTAAATCAAAGGGTTTTATAGGATTATTTTTGGTTGGAAACAAATCTTCCATGATTCATATGGTTTCCTTTGTTTCAAAAGGTGACTAAATTTGTCAAAAAAATCACACCTATAGCTTTAAATTTTGTTATTTTATATCTCACGGATGAAGTCTTGAGTTCTCAATCCCAATACTAGAACAAAAAACTACCCACGAGCGGTATCTTTGGGCTTCATGTACCGTTGAGAAATCGAAAGACTGATGGAATTTGAATGAATCTTGTCAAAAATTTAAAGTTCAGTTTAACCTTTTTAACATCTGAAAATTCAAATGTATTTCGACCTGGTCCGGCAAGTCTAAAGTTTCTCTCGGTTTTGCGATACCACGTCGTGTACATGTGTGAATTTATTTTGAATTTAGACAACTTTTATGAACGAAGTTTATATGAGTTTTCAACCGTATATTTACCCAGAATGTAGCATGTGATTTATATGGTAAGATTATTGTGAGAGTTTTAGGGTTGCAACATGTTCATATCAAATGATTTCACATCATGTTAATTCCATAGGAACATATTGTAATTCTTTTTCTTCAAAAGGATTTTCATGTAGCTGATCTAAACGAGGTCTAAAATACTACTAAGTATCTCATTATCCATATTCGTGTATAAAAGTGGGTCTTTTCCACGAAGATAGTAAAAATAAGTAAAGCAGATTCTTATACTCACTCTCTATTACGTAAGACCACAGTCAGCTCATCATATATTTTGGAAAGAAAAAAGATTTTCTTAAAACATATTTTTCAAAAAAATCGTTCATGCACACACTCACCCTTCTACACATACTTCTTATTTTTACGAGCAACTCATTTCACTTCAGATATTTCTTCTTCGTACACTTCCAACATCAAACGAGTATGACATCTATCACTAAATATTGTTTGTAGATACTCTCCGTCCTTAAATATAAGGGATTTTTTTTTAAATACCTCAAATTAAGGAAGGGATGGAGTACGAGATATTAGCATGATCTTTTTAAATAAAACCTTCTAATGCAAAACCATGATCTTTTTAACCCCAATATTTATCACTCATCATAAGATTGCACATGCATGGGTGCAGAGGTGCCGTTCGCAATTATTAAAAGTGGGCCCAACTCGTGACCCGATGACGCCCCCCCTCTCCCAAAGCCTCCACTTGAGGACCAATAAAAACGGGAGAAAAATCGTGGCCTAGCCGGCCCTCCTCATATCGGGCCATTTTACTCATAGCCCCTTTCTCTTCCTCTTTATTACATCCCACCCCCTCCCTCTCGCCGCCGCCGCCGCCGCCGGGGAGGATGGGAGGGGGGCACTTCCCCGGAGAGGAAGAGGTGGTGGTCGGAGATGGCGACGCCGTCCCCCTCCGCGACGTCGGCAAGATGGAGCACGGGTGATTTCGCGGGACCCTTCATCCTTCCTCCTTTTCCTCGTCTCTTCCTCTTGCTTGGTTTCTCGATTTGTTCTTCATGGGGTCGACAGATTGATCCTTAGGGTTGTTGTGGTGTTTTTCGGAGCTAGTTATTTGCGATGTTTGTGCTTTCTTGGGTCTATGCTTTGGGTTTTGTAGCTGAATTTCTTGATCTGTAGTTGCTTTGGGTTTGGTCGATTTCACCGAGCGAATTCCCCCCCTTGTTGATGTTGTGCAGGTGCGAGCATTACAGGAGGAGATGCAAGATCGTGGCACCCTGCTGCAGCGAGATGTTCGCTTGCCGCCATTGCCACAACGATGCCACGGTAACTATCGCGATCTATGCTCTGCGTTTTTGTGTTGTTTAATTGCTTTATTTATTGTTCAGTACTCCGTATCTTGCTGTTCATTTAGAAGGCAAAATTTATGGGATGGTAAATGGTTACTTTATTAGTTAGTGCACTTCCATCTATTTGTTGTCTCTAGCAAGGGACTACGAAGGTAGTTCTTGCCTGTTTGGGTAGGGAATTAGATCCCCAATCATCGAAACATCGAGTCTTGAATGGCAAGCTGACAAGTTTGAGCTGGTTTCTTCATATGTAATTGGTAGCTTGGCTTTTATAAATGTGCTAGTTTTAGTTGCTGACTTTTTTTTTTCTGTTCAGTTTAGCCCATTGAATAACTTGTTTTGTTTGAACTTGCTAAGTTGGTGGAACAAAGACCAGTTAAATGCAAGTTGCAGGGTGTTGACTCAATACGTTTAGAAAATAGAATAAATTTCATGTTAATCGTTGCTTCCAACATGGGAATTTATTACTTCAGAATCATTTGAGAACAAGTACACACGACAGATGTTTGTTATCCTTGCAAAAGTTAAAGAGAAAAATACCATATGTTCATAATATATAAAGAGCAGCAAATGAGCAGAACTGTTTTAACTGCATGTATGTTTCTGTTGAGTTTGACTAGTTTTAGTGACATTGATATTTGTTTCAATTGTAGGCTTCAGGTGATCGGCATACCATTTGTCGTCAGGATGTTGAAAAAGTATACCCTCTCATGTCCAGTTTGGTTTGTACAAGTAATAGACTTTATTAGGTTCAGAAATTCCATATTTGACTTTATTTTTTTTCCTGCAGGTAGTATGTCTACTTTGTGATACTGAACAACCGGTATGATTTAATTTCCAGAAGCTATTGTTTTCAGTACCCGTGTCATGTAAGGAGACCATTATTACAATGACTTTATTATTTTTTCTTTTTTCAGGTGTCACAAGTGTGCATAAATTGTGGGGTCAATATGGGAGAATACTATTGTGATGTGTGCAAGTTTTATGATGATGATGTAGGTTCTTGCGTTTATCTTCTGCAGTTATATGCCTTTTGTGGTTCTTATCCGTTCTTCAACTGATGCATTCGTCTTTTGCTACAGACAGAGAAAGGGCAGTTTCATTGCTATGATTGTGGCATATGCAGGTGAGCATGAAACAATAGCTCAGCACTAAACAATAACTTAGCAATATCTTGTGAAGCAAAGATCTAATCTGTATCTGCTCTAATCAATCAGGGTTGGTGGCAAGGAAAACTACTTCCACTGCGCAAAGTGCGGTATGCTTTGTCTGGTCTAGTTTCATATGCTCAGTTTGAGATAAATCTTTCCAATTTGCGTTGCTATCATGCTAATATTTGTATTGAGTTTCGTTGAAGGCTACAGACTTCAATTGCTTAATTAACACTGTAACTATCACATATTACCAAGAAAAAAAAACTGCGAGTCATTTTTTTGTAACTAACGAGTGTAGCATGTTTTTTTTTTTTAGGATGAGTCATATCGTTTAGGTGATTCTAGTTTTAGTAATGAAAAGAATTGTTCCCCAGATGGATTATTGTATTGCATAACATTCTATGCTAAAAAAAGTCAATATGATTACTCTATTTTTCTTCTAATAATTGTATGTAGATATATAAATTAATTAGTTTTACTGCAATGCATAGGGTCTTGTTATGCTGTTGCTCTGCGTGATAACCATCAGTGTGTGGAGAACTCAATGAGGCAGAATTGCCCAATTTGTTATGAGGTAACTTTGAGAACTTGCACTCTTTTCTTCATGGCTAGCAAGATAATAAAACTGGAACTTCCTGTGCAGTATCTATTTGATTCATTAAAAGGAACACGAGTTCTCGACTGTGGACACACTATGCACATGGACTGCTTTTCTGAGATGGTGGAACATAACAAGTAAATCCCTTCACTTGTTGCCATTATGCATTTTCTTAATACTTCTTCGACACTGTATTGAGTTCTTGCCTTTTTTGGAGACTTAACTATTTCTTGGCAATTTGGGGCTTATACAGATACACTTGTCCAATATGCTCCAAGACAGCTCTTGACATGTCACATCACTGGGCTTTGTTAGATCAAGAGGTATCTATTTCTTTTCTACAGATTATATGTCAAGTGGCATGGTTATACAAACTTGGTATTAATGACTAATGACTGAAGAAACAAGCATATTCACACTACAGTGAAATAAATAAGTTGAAATATTATTAGAACACAACTAATCAATGATCCTCCTGCCAGGAAATTGGAAAATGCATTCCTCAAGCATCTATCATATGCTGACTTTGCGATGTGCACTAGATGAGATATTTATAGTAAAACTAGTCAGGCAGACAGGCACTCCACAAGCATCTATCATATGCTGACTTTGCTATGCTTTGAACATTTTATATATGTTTTTGGTGCTTTCTTAAATAACAAGATGATGTGTTCTTTTGTAGATTGAAGCAACAATCATGCCTCCTGTGTACCGTTACAAGGTATTCTTTTCTTTTCTGACTTAACTAGGCAGTCTGACTTGCTTCCATTGCAAGACTGAAAAGTTGTGCTAGTGCACTAGCTGATAGGGATATGTTTTCAAATTGCCAAGAAGTTGAGAATTCACCTTGTAACTTTTTCTGCCGATCTCAATCAATACCATGAGCCTTCATTATAATACCCTTGACACACTATCACACATCACACAGTAGCCAGATTTAAACTAACAAAGGAATTTTTTTCCCTTGTGCTAAAATTGATAGGTTTGGGTGCTCTGTAATGACTGCAACAAGGTCTCAGAAGTGGACTTCCATGTGATTGGTCACAAATGCAGCCACTGCAACTCGTACAACACTCGATCGACATCGCGGCCTGTGGATTCACCAGGAAGCAGTTCTCCATCAACATCAGATTCATCTGAAAACAATCCGTAAAATGACATGCCATGTTGGTGCCCAACAATATCTACAGTTTTAGACATTCAATCCCAGATTCATACATACAAGGAAAGAAGTAGTACAAGGAACATTGTTTTGCGGCGAGCCTATAAAGTACCCTACTAAAAGACTCAATGACCGGCTGGCCCTGCCATTTCTTCAAGATTCAATTGATTGCTTGAATCTTCATGTGTTAGAAGTTAGAATTGCTACTAGACCAAAATTACATTGTGATGATACCATATGTGATGTTGAATCTTTATCACAGCCACATGGCTGTTTGGGTGAAAGTGACACCCAGCATGTTATCTAGGAATGAATCTTGTTAATTAGAATTCATGGAAGACGGGTATGCTTTATACTACATGTGATGCTTGATGTGTTGTTTGCTTGTACTTCATATCAGGAGCTTGAGATTGTGATGGTTTAGATTTGTCGGTGTTTTACTTTTACAATCAATTTAAGATAATATATGAAATTAAAATATTTAATAAGTTAATCCCTTGCCAGTGAAACAGAAACTATCAAACGTCTTTGTCCCAACGGTAGTTTTCATTCGCATTCAAAGCCTCTTCAGTTTTCATTTAAAGTAAACTACGTCAAATGGGCTGATGACTAATGGGCCTCAAGGCCCATGTTCGGCTATTTTGGGTGGCATCCACATATATGGGCCTAATTTTGGGTGGCATCCACTATTGGCAACAACACAATTTTGCTGGACCTAAATAAACTGGGCTCCAAATTTTGATGGCCTAACTTGGGCTGTTCCAATCGGTATCAATCCAAATTTTTATGGGCCATATTTGGGTGGCAACCATAGGAAAAGACCCAAATTTAGTGGGCCTAATCATGGGCCTAAATCATGTCTCTACCAGAATTAAGTGGGCATTTATGGGCTGGAAAAATTGTCCACGTGTAATGTACCAGGCCCAATCTAGTACATTTTACCATTTTTACCCTCACAATCTTCTTTTCTCTGTACCGCACGATTTCAATCCAACGGCGTATACGAATCAGCGGCAGGAACAGTTGGATTTGGGACAACCGTCGCCGCCGCCGCCGGCGGCCGCCGTACGCCGGAGCTCCGCCGTCTTCCGACCATCGCCATTGCTGCACGGAAGCTGAGGATCTTCGTCCTCCTCCCTCATCGGGCTGACCTCCCATGGTGGTAGCTTTCACTTCGAGAAAAGCTCCGCTTCGCCGAGCTCTCGCCATCGAGCAAGCGGCGCTGCACCTCGCAGTGCGCGGCGAGATGGGGGCGAGCGGCGACGCGACGAGTTGTGGGGTTTGGTCCCCATGTTTGCGGCGGCCGATCGGACTCGCCGTATTCTACATTGGCCATGATTTGTGATGTGTTTTGTTTTGTAGTGGCGGAGCTCGTGAGAGGGCATTCAAGGTGTTCGACGAATTGCTCAAGTGGCGTCCCGCGTGCAGAGACAACGAGGCGGCGGCGGTGCAGGACTAGTTGAAATATAGCTTGTTCCTTCCACATGATTTTGGGCTAGCCGTGGGAGAAAACTGCAGGTGATCATCCTGCCTCTTGTTGTTTCCTTCTTCAGCAGCAGACAATTCACATGAACAGCTTGAGCATAGAGCATCAGAAATACACCAGACAATTTGCCATAATCTGTTCTTGCCTGCACCAATGGTCTATGCACATACTATGAGAGTATTGATCCGTGCCATGACTATGAGAGTTACTATACAACAAATCTAGTGTGTTCAGGTTAGTTTCATGAGATAAACTTCAATACTGAAGAATCTAAAGTTAAATCTTTTTCATTGTTTTTCTTATGTTTTGCGTGCTGTTAAAAGGAGTGGCACACGGAAGAGATCAAGAAGCACGGACGACCATTCTCGAGCGCAATGACGCACCACGTTACACGTTGATTCCAGAGGATCCTCTGAAGCCGTGGTGCACCACTGCTTTGACATACAGCAACACGCTTGATGCTGAGGGGTACCATCATCCTGTCGAGGCATCTGTGTATGCAGTTCGTCATCGAATCAATCCAAGGTACCCATCCCCCCTCCTCCTTTCAGCGTCAACGATCGTACAATCTAGTATGGTGCATTGATTCTCTGTACACACCTCTAGTGACACCATACTGATGATAATGGTGTGCATATATATAAAGGCATTTTGAAGCCAAAGGAGATGTATCATCACTGACATTTGGGGTCTCTGCTAAAGCACAAATCCTGTGGGTAGACTTCATGGTCACTCTGTTAGTACCACAGATTTGAAAGATTAGATGCTTCAGTTTCAGTTTGGGATTACATCTGCATATATATGATAGATATTTTTCATACTATATGCCTTCAATCTTATCGTTTATTGCAGGCGCAAATGCACACTTTCGTGTCAGCGATGCATTTGAAGATTGAGAAATATTACCCTTCTTTGAACAAATTGTGGCTCTGATATACCATGGCTATTTCAACGAAAACATTACGCGTCTTGAAAGAACAAAAGGAAGAAGCATCCAAATCAATACATCGCATCAAAAGAGGATTCGTTGGAGGTGAAGACGAGAGGGTGATAGAGCCATAGGCATTATATTCATCTAGTAGGATGGATAGTCATTGACATCAAATGCATCATGTTCAATTGGAGTTTAGATCATAAAAATGGATATGTGATATGTTAGGATCCGAGATTGCCAATTGCTGAAGCTATCTTGATTTCGGTTTCAGGTAAGGTGGCTCATGCTCATGCCTATCAGAAAATAGAGGTTGTTAGGTCTCCCACTTGCACAAATGGCATGTCATCGGCCAAAGCATAAGATCCTCTAAGGTGTCGGCACATCATGGACTGACTTAAAGGCATAATTCAGCAATGTAGGTTAGGTCTTGTGTTGCACATGTTAAAGAATCATGGTTACAGTGTTGAAATGCAATCAGAAGTACAGTGCTGAAATGAGAATCTCATACAGCTTGCTTTAATACTACGTCAGAAAAGGAAAATATAAGAAGTAATAAACAAATTACAATTTAGTAATACCAGGTACTTCTACTAACTTTTTTTTTTTTGCAAAGATATCTACTACAATTTGAGCTGCTGTTGTACAAGATGCAGTGGCTTGGACCTATAATGAATTAATTAAGCTACACTCGTTGTCAGTTGTCACACATGTAAACTTCAGAATTTTATGTTGTTGCAATGAGGTGCCATGAGCTATGAAGAGCTAAATCATACATTCTTCTTGCAGGAGCCAAGAGTACTGAATACCCCTTGAGAATGTGAGGAGTCAAGGGCTGATCAAACACCAAAAAGAATCATAAGATTCTGGGCTCTGGAGCAGTGGAGATTGCTCTACAGAGCACTAGCTTTATCTTTCCCCTACATCTTGTTTTACCAGGTGAGAGCTGTCGAGGCAGATATAGAGGATAAGGATATCATTCTCCTGTCCTTCTGCTGGATGTTTGCGTCATGCATCAAAATAAGAATAAAAGAAAATAAAATGTCAGATAATATCGTACTTTCTGCTGATGCCTTCAGCATCATACAGGTAGCAAATTTGACATAGCATCTTTTGCTCTCTCTCTAACATTGTCACCTTTAGCCTGCAGAGAAGTTTTGCAGGAAGAATTCAGCGCGGATATTGAAAAGCAAGATTGCACCGTCGGATTTCGGCATCGCAACGCCTCATATCTGATAAGGTCAGGCCGATGATGATGTGGTTTGCAAAGCAGAGGCAGCTAAATCTTAAGAAAAAAAGCAGGGCAAGTTGGACAGATTCCGTGCCACTGATAAGGTAGAGAGAGTGAGCTGTTCAAATGGATGCTATTCTGAACCTGACGGCACTGATCCCGTGTTACTTCGTAAGCTACTCAGCTGGCCGGAATCAGTTCCATGTGTCGCAAGACGGAGCGTCGCGGCCGTACCGTCTCAGTATTCGCCATCGTTGTTGACATCGTTCTTGTCGTCGATCCCCGACTAATTCTCTGTAGAAATGTGCTTGGATGGAGTAGCAGCTAAGCTGGCAGTGGCACCAGGGTATTTTTCAGGCTGAAGCAGGCATGGTGTATCTATGTAGCCTCACAATTACAAATCTGCAATGTATGACTTTCAGTCATCTAGCATTGCTTCCATATCTTTGTCACTGTACACACACACTCATATTTTTTTGAGGGAAAAAATATCTGATATAGATTATATATTTATCTTGGATGCTGATTTATGTTACAGCTTGTCCACTAGGCTTCTATCTGATTTTAGAGTTCGCATGCCTTTGGTGTGTGCTTTTGTATTTGGCCAAGGATGAAAGCTTATCTTCCAATAATTAAAAACAATGCCCAAAAGAACACTGCACATTGGCTACATATGTGCATGACCTGTATATATAAGCACATGTACAATCGTACATAGTTGGCACCATATGATTAGCACTACTTTCTCGGCACACGGAAGAATACCATTTTGGATATCAGAATGGTCCTATATAAAACTTTACTCGTTATTCTCTATTGCATATATATCGTTATATGATACCGTAGTACCCTACTCTCTGTCTATTTTTAATTATACGACTATTGATTTGGGTCAAACTTTTTAAACTTTCACTAGCTCTTATCTATCCATTTTTAAAATATAAAAATCATAATGGTAGATTTTTCTTCGTAAGTAATGCTGCCATATTATAATTTGAGTAAATTTTACAAAACTACAGATATTTTGACAAAATTATTCAAAACTACCTATAAATTTAGAAACAAAATTTACCACAACTCCAGATGCTATGATACAAATTTAATAGGAAGTTATCACCAAAATATATATTTCAGATTTTAAATACCTAACACAAAATGTCATTGTTAAAGTTTAAACATTGTTGTTTTGTAATTAAAATCATGCTAAACTTATAGTTTTGTGATACTTTATCTTAAATCTGTTGATTTGTAATAGAATTTGTATAAACCTATAGTTTTATGATACACCACCTTAATAAACTTGTAGTTCTACGACAGTTTGGTTCTGTAGTTTTGCCAAATTTACTCTTATGATTTTGTTGGATATTCTCATTGTATTGTAATATAAATAGTGGTCAAAGTTGCACAACAAAGACCAAAAAAGTCATCAGTACTATATCTTTTAAAATGGTGAGAGTATTATAGTCATAGAGGTATTTTCGATGCAAAATGGTCTAAGCATGAGTTACATACATCTAAATAATTAATTTAAATATTTGAAACATATTGATGAGTTAATTTTGTGGAAGTTTCTAGAGCCATCAGCACCACTTAAAGCACACTTGAAGAGTGATAATCAACCAGTCCGCCTCACGTTTCATGTTGAAATTTCCTGTTGACCCAGCTGAGCTCCAGAATAATATCTTGATGAGATTCTAATTGAGCTAAAATCTCATGATCAGATTGAACATCTTTACACGTAGTCACGTCAAGTGCGTACATCTATCATTCTGGACGGCATGGATGGATGCCATCAGCCATCCATCGCTATCTAGGCCACATCTGCTGCAGTAGTATATAGTACGTACTCTAATACTCTTGAACTCTCTGTCATTTGCCAAAAAGGTGTAAATCAAAAAGCATCTTATATACTCCCTATATCTGAAGCGTCATTTGCTTCTCTGAATGAAATGCCAGAATTAATTTTATTATTTTTTTAAGAAAAGAAGCATTGTTTTAGAGGTTGATGCATACGGTCTCCACTGACAATCCAGCTTAATTAGAATAGAACAACTTATAGGAAGTCGCAAGTAAGACATGTAGTCAAATTATAATGAACTTAAGTAGCCATATAAAATGTAGTGGCATGGGTTGATCATAGTTTT
The DNA here is from genome assembly GCA_000325765.3 of Leersia perrieri. Taxonomy (NCBI): domain Eukaryota; kingdom Viridiplantae; phylum Streptophyta; class Magnoliopsida; order Poales; family Poaceae; genus Leersia; species Leersia perrieri. The sequence continues at coordinate 12,969,017 of CM002479.1, forward strand.
CACCAAGAGAAACATTAGTCCCTTATTTTCTAATTGTGCTACACGTGTTTATCTCACTCTTCAATTAGATTAAGGCAAAAGTAAATCTGCATTCGCTATAATTTCCTTTTTATTTCTATAAATATGACTATATTTTCTATATCATATATTAATCAATTATACTGTCATAACCTAGACCTAGCATGATTAACCCTCACCGTTCCAGCAATCTGATGGCTAAATTTTAACACGGTTGATTGATAGTACAATATTTTTCTCGAGAAAATGATCGTATACAATATACAATTCTAAATTCCTAAATCCTACTGTCCTGACCGGCTCTAGCTAGCCAGGTAGATCATGTATGTGCTCCATGTGTGGCCTGCTCAAACGCCCAGTCACATGCTGACATGCATGGACCATAATCCTGCATTCATGGGCTCATAGCACTTCCTAAGCCTACAAATGCACTACTTCCTCTTTTAAGGATTGCTACCAGATTATCAAATTTGCTAGTTATGTAATAAACACCCAAAAGTCAGGGTTGTTTTTTTGCTGGACTGATGTTGATTTTGCAAGTATTTTTACCTAAGTTGCACCAAGATGCCAATTAGAATAGATAACTGTAAACAATGATTGTGCAAGTTCTTGTGCTAAATTTAAAATTTGCACCCCCTTTGCTATGTAATTTTACTCACACAATTTATGCTCATCCTGATAAATCTTCTAATTAACTTATTTTCGAAAGAAGTGTTTTTTTCTACTCACCTAGTGAGAGATCGATCAAGCCTTGGCAGAGGTGTTCCATACATTCTTACTGTCATGAGCACATAATCACAATGACTATATATAGTAATGTTGATGATAATATAAATATATCTGTTTTAGTAACATGATATAATTTTTCTAATTGTGATGTTTTGATTGATGAGTCACAAATAAAGAGATCGTGTATATCTAATTTGTTCTGATTAACCTTTGAGATCGATGAATCGATCGAGCTGATCCGACCAAAACATGTGAGACATGCACACTGCCACACTGCATAAGTGGCCTTGCATGCACGTATGCGATAACGACATTGCCAAATGGATGGATTCTTTCTTGATCGTCGTTTCTCTTTCGTTTTTAGGTTTCTTTGTGAATTAATCGATCAATTGATTCTTGCTTGTCAGTGGCATGTCTTTGGATGGAACTAAAGTAATGCTATATAATATATGCTCAGGCTCTATCTATATATCTTTGTAGAATCTTGATTGTGCTTTGCTAGCTTTGATCTCTTAGGTAGCTAGGTTAGCTAGGTACGTAGCTAGGCACATCTGGAATTGACATGAAACTGACATAATGTATATAATTGATATAGGGGAGGGAAAACCATATTTTCTTGTACTGTATATATAATGTTAAACACTCATATATATGATGTGTTTTGTTTGTTTCCCCATCATGAAATAAGCAATTAATTATTTTTAAAGTTCTCACGTACTTGTATATTGGGTTTGATAGTTAGACCTTAAAATACAAAAGTCAAAGAAAAATCTAACAATAAATTATATTTGATTGATAAATATATACATTTTGCATGTATCAATATCCAAAATCCCTAAAGGTATAATGATATTGTACGTAGATATCTTCATGAAGACCTGCTGTTATATGCATAGGCATATTACTGATATTAAATATTTGTTGACACATATATAGGGTGCAGATCATGCATGGTAGGTCTAATACATGTTTGGAAAATAATGTATAGTCTTGTCTTAAAACTAGATGAATCCCACGCGTTGCTGCGGAATATAGGAACGATATAGTTTTATTTCTAAATAAATAATATGATCTTATTATATTCAAGTAGTATAATATGCACCTCATTAAATTAGATAAGACAAGGTACAATTAACACGATATGGTTTATGAAAGAAGTTGATAATTTGGATACATATAAATTTATGATGAAAAAACTAAAATAAAATAGAGTGATATGGCTATATAAGAGATAGGAAGAAGCTAGACAACAATTCATACCATAGATTGATCATCCAATGGCTAAAAACAATTGAGATGATGTGGCTTAATGAGAGAAGAGAGAAATATCATTAAATACACTTAGTGGAGGACAACTAAATAGGATATGTGGATTTATGATGAAAAACTAAACTAAGATAAAACAATATGGCTAGGCTATATAAGATAAGATAAATAATAAAGTCTCTTTGGACCATAGATTGATCATCCAAGGGCAAAAAAAAAAAACAATTGAGATGATGTGGCTTAATGAGAGAAGAGATAAATAGCATTAATTATGCATAGTGGGGATTAACTATATAGGATATATAGATTCATGTAAACAAGAGAATTGGAGCTGGGAAAATTATTGCCATATATGCTCAGTATACCCATCGTGTAATGCAATGGAGAGATGAGATCTATATCTCTCTCCGAGAGTTTTGTGCAAAAGGAGACAACCTTGAGACTTAGTAGCTTGCAATAAGCAGCACATGGACCATTTTTCAACTATTTGAATACTCCATCCGTAACAAAATATAAGATACAACCACTTTTTTCTATGTTGTAAAGTATAAGACGTGCATTAATTACACTGCTACATGTGCATTGACAAAACAATAAACCAAAAAAAAAATAAATAGCATGCATTAATTGGCTAGTTTGTACTAAATGTATGATTAAATCTTTCTTGATCTTTGTATCTAAGGTGGTTGTGCCTTATATTTTAGAACAGGGGTAGTAAAAAGTAGAGAAATCAGTAGTCACACAAAGGAGAGCATTCTAGCCAGCATTGAGATGCATGCTTACTGCTGCTCATAATTGGCCTGAATGATCAGAATTGGTCAAAATATAGGCTTATTTAAGGATGGAGTTGCTGCTTTGTATTTATCAGTTCCAGTAAAAAAAAGGTAATTATCAATGATGGCTCTATATATTTGTCACGAGGCCGTTACAGATATTGTCATCTGTAACGGCTGTCGTTGAGCCACCACAGATGAGCCGTTTTGGTGATGAGGATCTGTAGTAGTGTCGTTTTGGTGATGAGGTACCAAAATGGAATATCATGGGATAGCTTAATGTATATAACACTTGTATAAGACTAATTAAGTTCATCCAATTAAGTATGTAAGACCTCAATAATTTTTTTACATATATAATTTAATTATCAAGAAAAATGGACCAAATTATATGCCATTAATAATTATTCCAATGCATGATACATGTATCTCACCAAGTACAGACAGGATAAATGTAATCCGAGTTAGCCATAACCTTTATTTTCTATTAAAAATCTACATATATAATAGCTAGAATACACGGCAGGTGAGAGTAATATGAAAATGCAATACCTATGTATATGTGCAATATTTCCATGAAGACAGATCGATAAGTATTTTGGCAACCACCTAAGAAATCTTAACCTGCCAGATTTAGGCATGTCAAAGGAAAAAAGACTCCACCCACCCATAGGTACATATATGATATTCTTTGTAGGTCAACGCAACAAAATATTCCAATATTCTTTGGGCCCTGTTGAAAAGACGATTCGATGCATTATCCTAATTGATCTTATGCATGCCAACATTTTTAACAATCTATCCAATGGGCACCAAAACCATCTGCATATTGATATTGTATATGTACGTACCCTTCACTATTTTAACATATAGATCTAAGGCAAGAGATATGTTGTGCATGCATGGTCCTAGCTTAGTTAGCAAGTAGCTCATGGATTCCTTGGAGCATTTTAATATTATCTAGAAACGTCCAAACTAAAGTATACTACTTAGAATAATGTTAAAGGGTGCATGTATGTATATATTAATTACAAATATATCTCTATCTAGAGAGCTAGAGATCATGCTGGCCTGTTCGAAACACTTCTTGTTCTTGTTTGTGCCCGATCCAAAGCCCGTTAGGGAAACCCTAGCAACATCCTTTGCAACTCTATAAAAGGCCGCTACCCTTGTTGTACCAAACCATCCCAAGTCATCACAACATCTACTGGCAACAACCAGAGCTGCTAAGCCTACAACACAAGCTCACAATATAGCACTACACCCTACCTAGCTTGTTTCAGATAGACAAAAACACAAATGGACCGTGTGATGAAGCTAGCATCAGAGCGTGCAGTGGTGATCTTCACCCTGAGCTCATGCTGCATGTGCCACACAGTGACACGCCTCTTTTGTGATCTTGGTGTCAATGCGCTAGTGCATGAGCTAGACCAAGACCCTAGAGGCAAGGAGATGGAGAAAGCACTTCTCAAGCTTCTTGGAAGGGGACCTCCTGTGCCTGTGGTGTTCATTGGTGGAAAGCTTGTTGGAGGAACCAACAAGATCATGTCTCTCCACCTTGGAGGCGAGCTGATCCCTATGCTCAAGAATGCAGGTGCCCTCTGGCTTTAGATCAAGGGGTGGCATGCATGAGATAGAGACCCTAATTCTGGTACTACTCGGGAAAAAAAAAATAAAAGTATATAGATAGAGAGTGTGAAGTGTGTGTTTACATAGAATAATATGTGGCGCTAGCATGCAACTTTTGTGTTAGGGCAGGTTTTTTCAATCCTGCTCTAGCAATAATAAAGTTGATTAGCTTGCGAGCACCGAGATGCACATGCCACATATGTGGTTTGTGAAATCTTCCTTTTTGATGTTCCTGTTTAATTAGCCCCGGTAATTCTATATGTATCATGTGTACTCACCCTTTTTTCCAATGAGCTAGTGAATACACATGTATAAGAGTCGATAATCAATGATAAGTGCATGTTAAATATGTTCAATTCAACTTGGATTGCACTGCATTGATCATTTTTTTCTTTCAACGCATTTATTAATTGTATAAATAGTTTGTTTGTAAGATTTTTTATATCCTAATCAAACATATCAGTAAAATGAACATATAAATCAGTTAAACACTTACATATATCTGAACGATTACTTGCACATATGTGTTTAGCATTTATGCGCACATGTATCTTGAGATGCACATATATTCCCTAGGGAGCTATGTTTTTCCCGTGGACTTCTTTCCCTAGCTAGAGAGCAATATTCCCAACTATAGAGTTCAAAGTGGGGAACAATCAATATCGCATCATGCGAGAAGATGCATAGACATAACTATTAATTGAGTTATTAATTAAGTGTTATGTCTATGCATCTTCTCTAAGGAATTTAATATATAATTTCTCAATATTAAGGCTCACGTACAACCTGTTTTGCCAACTGATGCTATATATATAGCCAGGAATTGAACATCCTGGTTGGAGATTACATGTTGGAAGGCTAGTATAGGAGTGAAAATGTTTACTCTCCCATCGTCTGCTTGTCAGTTTACTAGCCTCTTCCAAAATTTGAATTTTGGAACATAAATATTGGAGTTAAATTTAGTGGTTTATCATCAAAGTCAATATTCTATTGTTGTCTTTTAAGTTGCTAATAACATAAATATAAAGGTTTTACCCACAATTTGTTCTTGGTTGGTTCATTCATTTTTTTCTTGACACATTAGTTGTAGCTCAGGTCAGAAGCCACGATTCACTACATGTTGCGCGTAGAAGATTTGACCTCACAAGTCTTCAAAATTCCCAGGACCATCTGTCACAAACATTATCGCCATTACAATTTTTGGTCAAATAAGATGGGAGCTCCTAAAAGCACAAAATACAATTTATCTTGGAAAATAATTTTTGAAATGAAGACATCACACTCTTCCTTTTTCTCACAAAACATTTTCACAATGATCTCTGCATAATTGCAGGGGGAAGAACCTGTTCTTTCTACCAAAGTCAATATGAACCAAAGCAAAAAGAAGTACTATAATATATATAGATGAAAGGCAAAAGTAATATAGTCAAGAATAAAGCACGAGAGAACCACAAAGTACTATTTATTTATTTCTCTGTTCAGAATCTATTTAAATTATATGCATGTACTACTTTAGTCTTCTAATCATATACAATTAGGCTTAAAGTTCATCCTGAAAATGGAAATAAAGTTCAATGGCAAATGCCTCTGTTATATATGTTGGATGTATATATGATCATAGGAAACGAATCGGGCCATTAACTAGTCATAAATGCAATATAATATCCGATCGATCGATTCGCTATACACTTATTCTCAAAGTCACAATGTTAACTTAATGTTCTCCTAATGCTCATCTACATATTTGATTGGATAACAAATGGAGCGAATTAATAAATAGAAAATTTCTATGACAGTCATGTTATTATTTGCTTTTGTTGCTGCTTCCTCTATTTCACAATGTGTAAGGGTTTTGACTTTTTGTTTACAACGTTTTATCATTTATCTTATTTAATTTTTTTAAATATAAAACAATAAGTAATGCATAATTTTTGAATAATACAAATGGTCAAATGTTGCAAGAAAAAAAAAGTCAAAACCCTTACATTATGCAATGGATGTAGTATATAAGAACATAAATAAACATAGCTTGGTAGATTATTTACATGAATAAATCCTTGGTTGCTTGATATATCTTAATTTATGGGCTGTCAGTATTTTTAAACTTCAATAAATTGATTAGCAAGATGTCCTTTTTTCCCATAGCCACAATTTTAATATAATTATAAGGAAATAGACATAAAGTTCATCGACGGATTAGCAAGTTGCAGTTGATCGATCTCATGCATGTGCGGAAAGCCGCAAACTCCTACTTGATCCATATATGCTTTTACAAGAGATCAGGGTGTACACACACAGCTAATTAAGATAGAGTGATAGATGGATAGAAAGGCAATTGATATTCATGAATATGGTATATAATATATTGTGATCGGTTTCGGATCGCAGCATCACACATACACTGTATACACTCGCTATCCCAGTGAGGTAATGGTGATGGGATTAGAGAGAGAAGACAGATGCCTCCGGCTCCTACTTGCACTTGGTGACTAGCTACTTTATCTCTCTTTTTTTTTCTGCATCAATAACTTTATTTTGATGGATTCCAAAGCTACAATTGAATGGATAGGTGAGATCGATAGATGGAGCATAATATACAGGCTACACAGAGCCAAAGGCGTGGCTTGTTGAGTGCCACATTATGAGCATGAAGAGCTCAATTCTTATATGGTAGGTAGGGCTCGATCTCCTACTGCGGTATCGAATCGCTTTAGTTTTGACACTTCTATTTTCCTTTTTCTTTTCTTGTGGAATCAAATTTTATTTCGTACCTATACATGTGATGACAGGGGTAGGTCGATGGTGATGCACTGCATATATTTGTCTTGTGTCGTGCAACGTTTTGTACGAACGATACCGTGCCCGTTGGGATTTTAGTGGGCATCATTCTCAATGATAATCAATATGTGTTTTGAATTTTCCACATTTAGTTCTTAGATGATATATATAGTAGCTCCATCCTAAGATATAACAACTTTTAGCTGAATTTGTATCCTCTAACATTAGCACACTAATGTCACGATGACATTCTTTTCATCCAAACCATCTGTTTCTAAATCAACGGTTATTAATTAATGTTAGTTACTCCCTCCGTCCCAAAAAAGCGTATTCCTGGGTTTGAATACATTTTTTTGATGGAGAAAGTACATGACTAATTAAATAACAATTTTGATTAATTATAATTTAATTAATTCTTGGCGGTTGATTTGGGAATGGATGGCTCGGATGAAAAGAATGTCATGGTGACATTAGTGTGCAATGTCAGAGGATACGAATCCCTTTGAGCTAGGTATATGAATGGTGCTGGTTTTTAGGTACATGCTTAAAAAAAATTGTTATATTTTGGGACAAAGGGAGTACCTAATATATAGTGTGATCATGTACCTACATCCATCAAGTTATAGGGCTAATTAGATTGACCATGAATCAATCAATTTTACCATTGGATTTTATGGTAATCGATCCACACCCATGTATATACAATATTGTATATGCATTTGTCAAAGCCAGTGGATATGTTCAAAGAGAATTTGTTATGTTTTCTTGGTTATGATTTTAGCTGAAGAAATTAAGAGCACATCTCTTTTTATCCTGTGTGTGTGTATATATATTAATCAGGTCATGGTCGGAGGAGATCACATATGGTGTGGCAAGCAGAACATCAAGTAAAAATAATGGCCGTGGTTCAACGAGTGCAGATGGAGATCAAGACACAATTCGATCGCTATATAATCAGGAGCTTTCATATTTTCTATAGGTCACACAACCGATTCATGGAAAATATTTTTTATGGGTTCACTTAAACCCACATAACATTTTATCATTTGTTGTGAATCCATTGAATAACTAATATGTGACGGCTCTGACAAGGATCCAAGTGTCAAAGTAGCAGGCATGGTACCTTGGGTACTAGGTCCAGTACCCCAGGTACCTGCATGTCTGGTGCTTACGGGTATCGAAGGCTGGTATCTCAGTACCAGATCTAGCACCTAGGTACCGAATTTGATACCTCCACACGTGATGGTGAGGTTTCACGGGGTTGATGATGGAACCAGCTAGGGCGAGCGGGACGAGGTGACTAGGTAATCAGGCGCCAATGTGGTTTAACCTGCTCACGCACGCATGCAACAACGGTGGCACTGGTGATGCCTATGGGAACTTGCCAACGAGGTTGTTGGGGTGGGGGGATGTCGGCGATGGTATGAAGGGTAAGACGCCAAATAAGGCACGGATGAGGATGTGTATGGGGATACGCTGGTGAGGTTGAGGCGATAGAGGGAGGCGGGGGTAGGCACTGGTGGGTCAGTGTCGGTGTTTTGGACCGGCAATAAACTATATGGGGCTACGCATGAACTCGAAAGCTAGATGGTGACGAAACACGAGGATTTATACTGGTTCAGGCCCTCCAATGGAGTAATAACCGTAATCCAGTCCGGAGGAAGTATTCCGCCGAGTTTATATGATTGAATATGGTGTGTGCTTCTGATCTTTTGTGATCGCTTGTTGCCCTGGGGGCTCCCTCGACCCCTCCTTATATAGGAAGAGAGGGCCGAGTCGTCTAGGAATCCTAACCCTAAACGGCTTAGGGTTTTTCTATCTGTTACAATATCTACCCGGCTGATTGCCGTGGAATACAAGATAAGGCCCAACGGGGTGACTTATCTCTTTACATATATGAACTCCGAGTTACATACGACTCGAGATATGCCTTATCTCTTGGGTCATACCGTGGGAATCAAGGCACTGATGGGCCGGGCCTCTTTGCCTTCCTTCTATTGATCTTCTAGAACATCCCTTCTTCGTGGGCTAACAATGGTTCGAGTGGATAGCCGGTACCCATATTCTCCACAATAGCCCCCGAGTCATTCACAGTCGAGTTGCTTCTTCTTTTTTTGTAATCTTCAAACCTTCAATCTTCCTTCATTCTTTCCAATCATCTCGCAAAGAGGCTGTGAAAGGGCTCCACCATAAAATCCAGAGAAAAAATTGGGGCGCCGAGTGACGCACCTATTAGGTGTAGCCCCGACTCTATGATTAGTTGGGAAACAACTAAACTTAGAGTCCACATGAGACTTTTAAGAAAAAACACCTTTATAAAGGAATTGAATAGTGCGCCGAGTGACGCACCTAATAGGTGTAGCTCCCGACTCTAGAATTAGTTAGGAAAACAACTAAACTAGAGTCTATTCGAGGCAATCAGAACCCTTGGAGCTTAGCATCGATCATTTTAAATGATAGGCCAGAGGCTGTGACACGATATGCATAGCTGTTGCCAAATGCGATTTTTACAGTCGGATAGGCATGTATCCTCATCTTGATATTTATTAAGGCCCTTAGCTTAGCATCAATTACCTAGTTAATCTGGACAATAGGCCAGAGGCTTTAATCTCACTATTAGGCTTTCAGCCGAGTGATTAGAGTAGTAATAATTTGCACCTTAATTTTAATAAGGATAAGCAAACCCTTAATTAGGCCATTACTCTCTTCAATCTCACATTGTGAGCAGCTCCGAGTAAATCGCATGTGATTTTCCACCACCTAGAGGCACAAAGGGCATGCTTGAAATTTACCGGGCTATATCAAGGTTTAGCTTCGCATCAATCACAGGAATTAGCATTCCCGAGTGATAGGTCAGAGGCTCATCAATCCAAAATAATCCAATTATCTAGTTTTTATAGCAGTTGGCTGCCCTCTTAGTAAACGAATCTTCAAATCTTCTGAACGCGATTTTTAATCCACGGCTCAAACGACAAAATCATATTCCTTATGGCAATACGACTGTCCAATCTGAATCTTTCTCTGCCGACTGATTACTCTGATAAACCCTTAAGCTTCCTTATAACGGCTCCAAACTGACGCCGTTAAACCCGGAATCCGTTCAGTCAAACTGCGAAAATCGTGGATCTGACGCGTGTCTCACGGCGTCAGTTTTTCCCTTTATCTCTTTGTCTTCTCCGTTGAGATTCAACACTGTGCGCCATTGCCTCCAAGCTCCCAATCCATTTTCGCCCCCGCGATTCGCATTGCTCCTCAGCTCTTCCTCGCACCACCTCAAGCCCTCCGCCACCTAGCCTCGATCTTCGACATGGCTGGTGCTACGAGCTCCAAGGCTGCCGCCGACGCACCTGTCAGCGAGGTGTCTGGATGGCTTCCAAGCTCCATCGACGAGGGGAAGCTGAACCAAATGGTGAAGGAGGGCGTTCTTCTCCGCCAGGAAACGGTTGCTTGGCGCCCTGCTCGATTCGACATCTTGCCTTCGCCCAACACTGGTGAGGCAGTTGTTTTTATCCCTTTCTTCTTCCGGGGCTTCTCTTTCCCTGCTCACCCCTTCCTCAGGGGGCTTCTTGAATTCTACAGGATTAAGATTCACCATCTTAATCCCAACTCCATCCTCCATGTTTCCATCTTCATCCATTTATGCGAAACCTTCATGGGCATCTTTCCCCATTTCAACCTATTTCGTGCCCTATTCTTTTTGAAACCTCACCCCTGTCATGCCAACATCTCTAATGTTGGTGGAACCGGATTTCAATGCCGTTCCACCAGCAAATATTTTGATATGTCTTTCAACACCTCCAACAAAGGCTGGCATGATGAGTGGTTCTACTATCCGGATGCCGAGAAATCACTCGGCGAGTACTCCTCCGAGTACCCCACTCCATGCGACTCCTGGAAGCCAATCTTACCAAGGAGGAGATGTTAGAAGTCGCTCCGCTGATGAAGAGGATCGCCAAGTTGAAGGAAGACGGGCTGACTAGTATCTGGGTGGCTCGCCATTTCTTGAAATATCGGCTGAATCCTCTCAAAGAGCGAGTCCACCCAGCCTTTGAGTACACGGGTCACCACGACCCCACCAGGGAGTCGGAGGTCGACCTGGAAGAAACAGAAGTCGGCAACAAGCTTCAAGCGCTGTTTTCCGATGGCGTCTACATCCCCACCGAGAAGAACAAACCTCGGTGCAGATCCTTCCACATCTACAGGCCGCCTCCTCGGGTATGCATCTTCATCTATATTATATACGACTTCTCCGATTGTTAAGTATTAATCCTTGTACTGATCCTTAGGAATATTATCAGCTTGACTCCAGGCCACCGAGTGTTGCTGACACCGTTAGGCCTGACCAAGCCCCAGTGCCTGAGGGCCCACCCGTTAATTTCTTCAACGAGCTGGGTAATGATGAGGAAGAGGAAGCCACCGAGGCTGCCACTGCCGCCACTACAGTCCACGCCGACTCCCTTCAAGGAAGGAAGCGCAAGCTGATCATCACCAGCGACTCGGACAATGAGGCGGCGGATCAGTTAGCTCCAGCCCCTCGCCTATCTTCTCCTCCACCACCCCCAGCGCCTAAGGCAAGGTCTTTTTCTCCTCGCCCCGTTAAGCGTGGGCGTTTGAAGGTCTCCACTGTGTAAGTTTTCTTTCCTTCATCATATCTTTGGTTTATGAATTTGAATCCTTAGATCTTTTCTAACCTTGATTGCTCAATGCAGCAAACCCAATACCAGTTTTACTGGTAAAGATGACGACACTCCACCACAGCCCCCGACTACTTCAGTAGTCGAGAAACCTATGGCTATGCCGACTGGTTCTCAGTCGGAATCGGTGGAGGAAGAAGCACCGCTGACTACTCTGCCTCCATCACCTCAAGCCACTGCCATGGACATCTGTCCTGCCATGGCCCAAGTCGCCACTCCTTCTGCCATTGTTCCTACTGGTATGTTTCCTAACACTTATTTGATTTTAGCAGAGTAATATTTTTCCTTGATTCTTGGTTATATCTCAAAAATCTTGTCATCAGTTGATATTACCCCATCTATCACTGCTTCCACCGCCCTAACTGCTGCCGCTCAAGCCACTCCTTTCCCAGCCTTGGCGCTTACGACGACCGTCGATGTGCCGAGTGTTGATAAGGGGAAGCAGGTTCAAGGCTCCCGTGCAGCCATTGAGTCGAGTGCTGGATCTGACAGTGAGAAAACTGTCAGTGATGAGGTAAACTTAAGCTCTTTTCCTTTAATTCCAATTTCTCTACACATAGCTTCTAGTTTTATCTTCTGAAGCTTAATCTCTTAGATCATCAGGTGGTGATATGGCCCCGATCCTGACCAGGTCTCAGTCTTGGATCGAATTGAAGATCAAAAGAACATGACCAGACTGATCTAGTTGATGGCCGAGTCATCCGACCCAGTGCTGGTAAGTTTTCCTTTAATAACATTCACTTTCACTCAGACTTCTGTTCCTGTATTCACAATCTTTGTCTTTTCAGCAAGTGATCAAGAATTCTAGCACCAAGGACACGCTTTTAGAGCCATTGCTCCATTAGCTGAAAAGGCTGAGCAGGCTCAAGGGGAGTTGGCCACCCTGAGGAATGAAGTCGCTGGCTACAGGAACATCCGCAACGAATTCAAGGAGAAACTCAGAGGTAATCTCTCTTCACAGAGTAACTCTACCATCTTCAATCTTTCCTTGAGTCTGACTGCTTTGTACTCAGATTTCCTTGGCCATGATCCTGCTGTGTTCGAGGCCAAGAAGCAAGCAGAGGAGCAAGTGATAAAGCTCCAGGCTGAGTTGACTCTGCTTCAAAGCAAAAATGAAGGTAATTATAATTCCTTTGTGTTAAAACACTATATTGATCTTCAGGTCTTGTAAACATCTCTATTTTCATCAGAACTCATCAAGGAGAAAGACTTGGCCGAGAAGAAATTGGCTCATGCAGTAGTCTTGAACATGAAATCACACGAGCAAGCCAACTACTACAAGGACAAGTCTGAGACCCTCTTGAAGAAACATGAAGGTAAGTCCCTTTATTTTGATCACTCGGTTCAATTCTCGTTCACCAAACTAATCTCTCTTGCAATTCATTATGCAGAGCTGAAGAAAAAGGCTGCCAAAGAACTCAGTGCTATGAAGGCCAAACACAATGAGGAGTTCATGAAGATGAAGGCCGAGTTGGAGGAAGCCAGGAAAGTAAACGCCGAGTTCTGTCAAGCCGCAGAACCCATCCTCGATAATCTTCATGCAGACACTGCTGGGACAAATATTTCAAGCTTCCAGACATTGCTCGAGTGTCTCCAGAAGGAAGTCCATATCCAGCCCTTCCTCTTGCCTGAGTAACACCGTATACACGAGCGATAACTTCCATCCTCCTCCCTCTGACTCCAATCCATCAGCCACCAATGCGCCCTCCCTTACGCCGCCACCACCATTTTCTCGTCTCGGCCACCACACCAAAAAAAGAAACGACGAAGAAAAAGAAGAAGAAGGGGAAGAATCCGTATACCCATTTTCCCCCTATCCCTCCGTTTATCCCCTCCACCTGGGTCAATCCACTCAAATCGAACCCCGACCCTGTGAGGACCAAGAAGAAAGGCTCAGACACGAAATCCACCTCTGGTTCCCTCTTGCCCCTTCCAGAACCCGAAGTATAGAAATTCAGTCTATCCCACCACTTATTACAAATATCTATGGTATCACAGACCTCCCAAAAATCCTATCTCTTCATCCGTAAGCCCGATCCACTCCTACCAACTTCCTAAAATATTCTAAAAATAGGATCTGCCCTATGGCACTACTAATTATATTATGCTCCGATAGGATCTGTGTATTGCTCGCCAGCGTACGTTCGTCCCGGAGGTTTTCACGACCGAAACCGTAAATTAAGAAGCTGTGAAGACCCGATGGTTTTCTTGGATCGATCGCGTGTTGGACTTATCTGGTGTTCTCTGAAGACTAAAGACCGGAAACGTCGTGACCCAGGCAAGCCACCCTTTGATCATATTGCTCCTAGTTTTTAAATAAAATGTTTGCAACTCGCATTAGGGTGTGCACGATAATACTACCTGGCCTCGATTAGTAAAATCGATGGACCTACCCAGTAGTTGCATTATTTTCCCGTAGGAATTGAATACTTGTGAACCCTTGTCAATACACCCGATGATACTGTTGGGCATTCTGGCTCTCGAGTATGATTGTCCGACTGAACCCCCATACTTTACTCTATGATACAACTTTGGGAAAAAGGGTTGAGAACTGCTTTTGAGAAATGATTTGCGAAGTGAAAATGAGTTTTTGCGAAAATTTGGGTAAGGCTTGACCATGAGGGCATGGACAAGTTTTCCTGTTTAAGGACCAATTCCTTTGGGAATTTCATCCGAGCATCGTATCGTACGACCACGTGGGAAACATGGGAATGCCCCTGGATGAGTACTCGGTTAGTTTTTGCGGATCTTGTATGTTGATGGTTGTGAGGCACGCTGGCGGTAAGGTGTGCGAGGAAGATACGGGATTAGGGGTCGCCGGTATCAGCCTTCGAGAGGGGATACAGAATCCCTGGGTACCCCCGGGTATTCTTAGTGGATGATGGCTGCGTGAATAGCCCGATACTGGTCGCGCGGTTGGTCGACCCAGCCATACAACATGAGGTCGTCAGGACTTAGCCTTGGAAAGGCCTTGTCACGAACTTCCGATTCATGGCCTGTTTCGGTGTTAGCTTCATGTCGCGTGGGTAAGGCGTACAACCTCTGTATAGTGTTAAACCTGTTCGAACAGCTGTGCTCACGGTTAGGAGCAAATGTGAGGTGATTCTCTTAGCATAGTTTTGTTTTACCAATGTTTTTGGAAAACTCTCTAGGATGGGAATCATGTGTTGCGAGTTGGATTTTGGTGTGCGATTGAGAGGCCTTCGGGGCCAGACATAGGATCCACGGGATCCAGGAGTCGAGGCATCAAGGATGCTCGACGTTGAGAATGCGATATGGTTTGCGTTAATCCGATTCGGAAGAATTGTTGAGCTATGATTTGAGCTTCGTGATAAATCATGGTTGTGAATGTGTTGCCATACCCCGATATATTTACTGTTACAGTTGTTAATTAATGAACTCAATTAAAATCCTGACACACTTATAGTATCTTCAAGAAAGTTGTTTTACACTTAAAACTAGTCATTCTTTGAAGCCCGCATATTACACTTTTCCCGTGGTTTGCGAGTACGAAAGTACTCACCCCTCTCTATTGTTGTTTTTCCTTCCTCGCTGCTAGATCAGGTTGAAGTTGTAGGCGCCGAGGAGTTTCGTTCCGAAACCCAAACCACTGCCTGTGGTATGGTGTTCTGGCTACGCTTAAAGTCCGTTGTTGCTGCTCTTTGATTGAAGGTTGCTACTCAGGGTCTACCCGAAGTCGCAACGTAAAGGTATAGTCTATATTATAGTAATGTTTTGATTTCATCTTGTTACCGTGGGTACCAGCAACAGAATCCTGGGACTGGTACTCGTGACACAGTTCCGTAGGGAACAGTTCGTTGTTCCTCTATGGCACGCCCTCCTTCGGGGTACCTGTTACGGTAGCCGAGGGGCGGGTCGTGACACAATCACACTGGGATATGCGGATGGTACCACTCTGGAACAAGCAACAGAACTGGTCAACGAGGTAGACGACATGGCGCAAATTATGGCCAAGGATGCTCTGTATCCTGAAGAGGAGGACAATGAATAGTTCTTAGTTGAATCTCATTCCAAAACAATTATTGTAATATTACTGTGTGACATCTGAATGATTTCTGTTTATGAAATCTTTTTCTCATTTACCGAGTCGCACATTATTAAATTCACATTGAATCCATACGTTTAAATACTCATCGATAATCAAATGAGCTTCACGATCTGGAGAGTGATTAAATAACATGAGTCAGCAAAGATATTTTTGTTATGCCTTATATTTGAACACTCATCCCGACTAGTTCTTGAGTACAGGAACCCGGCTAAAGCAATCAAAGCCCCTTTGCGTACCAAACAAGAACATTAGTAAATAGAGCATAATTAGGCATTAAAAAATTCTGACTTTATTAAGGACAAAGTATATAAGGTACACATATAGCCCCCAACTGGCTACTCGAGTAACAGAGGCACTCGACGCAGGCAGTCGTTAAGGAAAAGAATTAAAAAGGGCTAAGTGTAGAAGGGACGTAGCTGCTCTATATTCCAAGAGTTGTCCACCAAAGATCCATCTTCGCGCTTGAGGCGATAAGCACCCGGCCTTGTTACTTCAGCAATGATAAACGGGCCCTCCCAGATCGGAGATAGCTTATGTCTGTTCTGGGTAGTTTGAATTTTTCTCAAGACTAGATCACCCGCCAGAAAATCTCGACCACGTACATTGCAATTGTGGTAACGACGTAGGCCTTGTTGTTACTTAGCCGACTGAAGTATTGCGATATCGCGTGCTTCCTCCAGTCGGTCAATATCATCCAGTCTGCCTTCTTCGGAACTGGACTCATCATATGCTTGAACTCGAAGAGACTTGTGTCCAACTTCAGTCGGCAACACAGCTTCAGAGCCATAGACAAGAAAAAATGGAGTGCATCCCATCGCTCGACTTGGTGTAGTTCTTAGGGACCATAAAACAGATGGCAACTCCTGCACCCACTTGCCCGCGTAAGGCTTGAGTCGATTGAAGATTCTAGGCTTGATGCCCTGAAGAACCATGCCATTAGCTCGCTCAACTTGCCCATTGCTACGCGGATGTGTGACAGAAGCAAAACAAATCTTTATCCCAAAGTCGTCGCAGAAGTCCTTGAAGAGATCACTTGTAAACTGAGTGCCATTGTCAGTGATTATCCTGTTAGGTATGCCAAAACGATAGATAATACTGAGGATGAACTCCTTAGCTCGCTGGGCTGTAATTTTGGGCACTGGTTTTGCTTCAATCCACTTTGTAAACTTGTCCACTGCCACAAAAAGATGAGTGAATCCACCCGGGGCTTTTCTGAAAGGACCGACTAAATCCAGCCCCCAAACTGCAAAAGGCCAAGATAATGGTATTGTTTGCAGTTCCTGAGCTAGAACATGAACTTGTCAGCCGAAGGACTGGCAGCCCTCGCAAGTCTTGACAACCTTCTCCGCATCATTAACAGCAGTTGGCCAGTAAAATCCTTGAAGAAACGCCTTGCCCACTGTGGTTTTTACACCGGCGTGGCTACCATATATACCCGAGTGAATCTCGTGTAGTATTTGACGTCCTTCGTCAATACTGATGGACCTCATGAGTACTCCATTAGCTGCCTTCTTCATCAGTTTGCCTTCATGAATTGTATAAACCCTGCTCTTTCGTTCAATCTTCTCAGCTTCAGCCTTGTCAGCTGGCAACTCGTCCTCTGATAAGAAACGAAAAATTGGGTTCCTCCCGTCCTCCTGAAGATAGGCTACAACTGATTGGCCTGGCTGCTCAGTAGTCAGGTTTTTGGAGGGCTCGATAGCCGTCTGATCCAAAGACTCGGTCACCTGCTCTTTCCTTTTGATAGTTGGCTCATGGAGGTACTCGATGAATATGTCATCAGGAACTGTTTGTCAACGAGAACCTAGGTTAGCCAAGTAGTCAGCTGCCTCGTTGTAGTCGCGAAGGATATGACTCAGCTCGAGTCCTTCGAATTTTCCTTCCAGTCGGCGTACTTCTTGACAGTAGGCCATCATGTTCTCGTCCTAGCAATTCCATTCCTTCATAACTTGATTGATCACCAGTAATGAATCGCCATATACGAAAAGGCGCTTGATGTTCATCGATACCGCCAGTCGCAGTCCATGAATCAAGGCTTCATACTCGGTGGTATTATGCGATGCCTTGAAAAGTATTTGCAACACATATCTGAACCTCTCTTTCTTGGGGAACACGAGGACTACCCTAGCTCCTTCTCCAGAAACACGTAAAGACCCATCGAAGTACATTGTCCAGTACTCAATGTCCTTGGGCGAAGTCGCTGTTTGAGCTTTGGTCCACTCGGCGACGAAATCAACTAAGGCTTGCGATTTGATCGAAATCCTAGGTTTAAAGATCAAGTCGAAGGGCATCAATTCCATGGCCCATTTAGCAATACGACCAGTTGCCTCGCAGTTGTGTAGCACGTCCCCCAAAGGGAAAGACGTGACGACTGAAACTGGGTGTGACTAGAAGTAATGCACCAACTTGCGTACTGTAATGAGTACTCCGTACAACAGCTTCTGGATCTGAGGATATCAAGTTTTTGACTCTGCCAATACCTCACTGACGAAGTAGACTGGTCTTTGCACTTTGTGCGCCTTGCCTTCTTTGTCCCTTTCAATCACTAGTACTGAGCTGACTACTTGTGGAGTCGCCGAGATGTACAACAGTAAAGGTTCTTAGGGCATTGGCGAGGCGAGCGTCGGAGCAGTCGTCAAAAATTGTTTGATGTCAACGAACGCCTTTTGAGCTTCTGGAGTCCACTCGAACTTGTCGGCCTTCTTCAGCAATTTGAAAAAGGGCATGCCACATTCTCCCAGCCGAGAAATGAAATGACTGAGCGCAGCCATGGATCCAATCAACTTTTTTACCTTGGTCAAATCACTCGGGGGTTCCATATCTAGGATAGCCTTGATCTTGTCAGGGTTGGCATCAATTCCTCTGTGTGAGATCATAAAACTGAGTAACTTTCCCGATGGTACTCCAAAAACACACTTCTCGGGATTTAATTTCATCCTGTAGGCTCGAATATTGTTGAACGTTTCTTGTAAGTCGGCGATTAAGTCGTCCCTCTGCTGAGTCTTGATGACTACGTCGTCGACATAAGCCTCCACGTTACGCCCAATCTGAGTTTGTAAGCACTTCTGGATCATACGTTGATATGTGGCTCCAGCGTTCTTCAACCCAAACGACATCGTGATGTAGCAATAAGCTCCTAAGGGAGTTATGAAAGAGGTTTTTAAGCAGTCCTCCTCTTTCAAACTGATTTGATCATAGCCAGAGTAACAGTCGAGAAAGCTCAACAACTCGCATCTCGCAGTCGAATCCACCACTTGATCAATCCGTGGAAGTCCGAAAGGATCCTTTGGGCAAGCCTTGTTGAGGTCCGTGTAATCGACGCACATTCTCCATTGTCCCGTCTTCTTTTGTACGAGTACTGGATTGGCTAGCCACTCGGGATGAAGCACCTCTTTGATGAAACCAACGGCCAATAACTTCTTGATTAACTCTTTGATAGCTTCTCTCCTGTCAGCGGCAAATCGGCGCAAACGCTGTTTGATTGGTTTAGCATCAGCTTTTACTTGCAAAGTGTGCTCGATCACCTCCCGCGGGATTCCAGGCATATCAGATGGTTTCCACGCAAAAATATCTTTATTTCTTTGAAGGAAGGTGACGAGCTCGCTTTCTTATTTACAATCTAAATCAGCCCCAATGACAGTCGTTTTAGTCGGGTCATCTGGGGTGAGAGGAATCTTCTTAGTTCTAACTTTGTCGACTTCAATCTTCGACGCCTTAGGACTCGACACTTCACCTTCTACTTCAGACGCCTGTTGCCTAATCTCACTGCGTTCCTTGGAGGTATCAAGTGCTTGAGCGATGTCGCAGCTTTCTCTATCGCAAGTGAACGCCTGGCGTACGTCGCTGTGTAGAGAGATAACTCCATGTGGCCCCGGCATCTTCATCATCATATAGGTGTAATGCGGGATCGCCATGAACTTGGACATCGCAGGGCGGCCAAGGATGACATGGTAGGCCGTGTCGAGATCTGCCACTTCAAAGCTGATGTTCTCTATTCTGAAATTGGCCTTTATGCCGAACGTGACTGGTAGCAAGATCTATCCTAGTGGAGTTGCCGACAGCCCAGGGATGACTCCATGAAAAGGGGCATAACTCGGGTTGAGCTCTGATCTTGGGATCTTCATAGCGTCAAAGGTCTTGGCGAAGATGATGTTGAGTGCACTGCCTCCATCAATGAGGACGCGCTTGAGGCGAGTCCCAAGCACCACTGGGTCAAGAATCAGTGGGTATCGTCCTGGGTGCACTACTCGGTCCGGGTGGTTAGCGCGATCAAAGGTAATCGAGACTTCTGACCAACGGAGGTAATTAGGCACACTTGGGGCCACCATGTAGATTTCTCGATCTGTAAGCTTCTGCTTGCGCTTGGGCTCGTAGCCTTGGGGGCCACCGAAGATATGGTTGAGTTGCTGAGTAGAGCGCTGGAAACCGGGAGGCACGTCATCGTCATTCTTTTCCTTGCCCTTGTCTCTTCCAGAACCTTCTGGCGCATCCACCGGCTTCAGCCCTTTGACTTGTTGCTCAATGTACTTCTTGAGCATGTAGCAGTCTTTCGCCGAGTGGTTTCTGTTCAGATGATAGGGACACTTCTCGGCCAATATTTGCTCGTAGTCTGAGATCTTGAAGCGGCGCTGGTGATTGAAATGATCAGTCGCGGCTACAAGTTCCTCAGGGCGACGCTTTCGCTCTGATGAACGATTAGCGTCCTTGTGGTCCTTAGAAGATTTTTCCTCCTTCTTCTTTTCTCTTGGCGCAAACACCGGCTGCTTGTCTCCGCGGACTGCTCGAATGGCTTCGACTGATGCTGTGTACTTATTAGCCATCTCAAACAGTCGGCTAACGGTGTGGGGTGGCTTGCAAGTGAACTTGTGGATGAATTCCACATCTCTGACTCCTTTCCTGAAAGATGCGATGATGATCTCATCTTTGACGTCGGGGATCTTGTTCCTGGCTTCCGAGAATCTTTCGATGTAGTCTTTAAGGGACTCGCTGGGCCCCTGTTGGAGTTGCAAAAGATCATATTGATCCCCGGGGCGCTCGTAGGTGCCCTGGAAGTTGGCGATGAAGAGCTCCCGTAACTCGGTCCAGGATCCGACTGATCTATGAGGTAAACCAGTGACCAATTGTGGGCCGAGTCTGATAACGCCACTGGGAGGTAATTAGCCATCACTCTGTTGTCTCCTCCTGCAGCTCGTATTGCCATGGTATAAACGGTTAACCAAGCGCTAGGGTCGGTTTTGCCGTCATACTTCTCGATCCCTGTGGGCTTGAATCCTGTAGGCCATGTGACCTGTCGGAGATCAGAGGTAAAGGCTAGGACGCCTTCATCAAAATTATCGCGCCTTGGAGGCGAGATGCCGAGTTGTCGATGATGATGTTCGTCCCACCGTTGATCTGATTCCTGTCGCTCGCGTCTCCTGTTGTTGATAACATGGCGGAGGTCGTGGTGAATGAGATCATGGGCATCCGAGTGAGGCTGGCGAAGATAACTGTCACGGTCTTGCCATAGCCTCTCGCGTTCCTGATCCAATCGGCGCCGCTCCTCATCGTTCCTTCGCTGTTCTTCTTCATGTATCATGAGGTTCCTTTCTCGCTCCGCTCTTCGACTTGGGGTGGTGACTGAGTAACTCGGTGATGCAGATGCTCGACCGAGTGATGATTTCAAGGGCTCTTGGCGTCGTGAGGGTGGAGTTGTCTTCGAGGTTGACTCGGCAACTGCCCAGTTGTGATGTTGAACCCCTATTACCGAAACGAGAGCTTGGGCCTTTGTTAGCTGTGGGGTAAGGGATGCCGCAGCTGGTACGTCTTCCATGAGGGTAGTCAACAGTGTTTGAGCGGCCGCTATGTTCTGTTGGGGAGTAGTGAAGACTTGTTCCCCCCATGAATTGTGCTAAGTCGCTACTGCACTCGCCTGCCAGAGTTGGCGAGTCGTCGAGTCGCGTCCTCTCGGGCACGTATTTCTCTTCACGAAGTCGTTGGGCTTCTGCTTCTTCAAGCTCTTTCCGTCGTCATTCATTCTCAGCCCTTGCCTCTTCCAGCTGTCGCTGTGCTTGCTCGAGGTCGCGGGCTTGTCGTTCAATGTCCGCTGCTCTTTGGGCGAGTTGTTCAGCAGTCAGTGGTACATCCGTGACTTCAGCAATGAAAATCCCGTGTAACGGGGAAAAGCTGCCAAAACTACTCTGCTCGAGGTCATCGAACTGTATTGATTCGTTGAGAAAAGCTACTTGGAGTTCCTCTCCTTCTCCATATGCCACCGAGTTCCCCGAGTCTGAGTCATCATCACTCGGATCTCGCGCACCTGACCATTGATAACGATAGGCGTAGAGATCGGCCCTAAAGAGCATTGCCTTGAGTGATGCTGGTGGCTTCTTGTACCAGTCCTCCTTGAACTCTAGTTCTCTGCATCCTCTGAAGAATGCATCCATGGCCTGGTTGTTGGTTACAGCCGGCTTGTCCTCCATGATTGCGTTGAAACGTCGAAGGTAAACGTGAAAAGGCTCCTCAACCCCTTGGAGCAGTTGGACCAACTCTTGGTTGGGTGTTAGTGCCGGTCGAGGGGTGTTCTGCTTCTGCATCCAAACCTTATTGCGGAGTGGCGACTAATGTCCTTCATTTGGCGCTGAGGGTTGTTGACGTTTGGCTTGTTCCCTTCGTTGCTTGTATGCTTCCTTGCGTTCGCAGTTTTCAAGTTCAGCGTCCTCCCGCAGACTTCTTCGCATGGAAGCAATGAGGCTGTCCTCCTTTCTTGGCTCCGAGTACTAAACTCCGGGCACTCCGTGGATGTTGGCCAGCTGCATCAGGTCTTTGATGTTCTTGGGCTTGTAACGATACCACAATCGGATCATGTTGTGGTTTCTAAGGCCATGATAGAAGATGGACAAGGCTAACTGATCTGAAATAGGCTCGACTTGACCGAGTGCTTGTAGAAAATGCCGAGTGAATCTGCCGAAAGATTCTCCCGGCTCCTGAGCTAACTCGTCGTAAAGGCGATACGCTCCAGGGTTGTTGGTAGTGTTGAAGATCGGACTCCGAGGCGTCTGGGTCGGAGTAATCTTGGGAGATTGATTCCGTGTTGATGTAGACCCATGTTGCTGAAACTAAGTCGGAGTCGACCCTAGACCAGCAGTCAGAGTCGGAGTCGCCTTGGGTGTCGGGTCCAGAGGTTGAGTTGGAGTCGACACTGGTTCCGGCGTCTCGATCTCCATCGTCTTGCTTCTCGATCTGCGAGATGCACGACGTCTAGCAGATCGACTCTGCTTCTTCGGCACGGGCTGGTAGCATGCCGTAATCTTGATGGTGCCATCGTCGACTTGAGAAATCACACGACTCAAGAGGTGAGTCATGTGCTCAGCGATGTTGGGAAGACCCATTGGGAGGGTGAAGGCATCAGATGGGTTGATCTCCTCCTCCCGAGTCCTGAGTTCTCCATTGGAGTCGGCGACGAAGATGAAGGAGCCGAATCGATCCTGGTGGGACGATCGATCCGGCGAGTGCGGGTGTTGACGAAGATGCCATCTACCTTTTCGTCGAGAAATCCGGCGCTACCCCTACCTGGCGCGCCAACTGTCGGTGTTTTGGACCGGCAATAAACTATATGGGGCTACGCACGAACTCGAAAGCTAGATGGTGACGGAACACGAGGATTTATACTGGTTCAGGCCCTCCAATGGAGTAATAACCGTAATCCAATCCGGAGGAAGTATTCTGTCGAGTTTATATGATTGAATATGGTGTGTGCTTCTAATCTTTTGTGATCGCTTGTTGCCCTGGGGCTCCCTCGACCCCTCCTTATATAGGGAGAGAGGGCTGAGTGGTCTAGGAATCCTAACCCTAAACGGCTTAGGGTTTCTCTATCTGTTACAATATCTACCCGGCTGATTGCCGTGGAATACAAGGCAAGGCCCAACCGGGTGACTTATCTCTTTACATATATGAACTCCGAGTTACATACGACTCGGGATATGCCTTATCTCTTGGATCATGCCGTGGGAATCAAGGCACTGATGGGCCGGGCCTCTTTGCCTTCCTTCTATTGATCTTCTAGAACATCCTTTTTTCGTGGGCTAACAATGGTCCGAGTGGATACCCGGTACCCATATTCTCCACAGTCAGTGCGATGAAGGAAGACAGATAGGGAGAGGGAGAAGGATGGAGTGGGCATCCATCTTCAAGTCCTTCACATTATGTAAAGGTGATTTTGTCATCTCATGATTTTTTTCGCATTTATAGTGGCCGTTTTATGGGTGTAGAGAAAGATCTAGAGAGAGAGAGCACAAAGAGTTTTATTAATGATTTTTTCGCATTTATAGTGACCGTTTGATGGGGGTATATATAGATTAATGGGGGCAAAGTGTTTTCCTAATTACTTTTTTCACATTTATAGTGACTATTTTATGGGGATAGAGAGAGATCTAGAGAGAGAGAGCAAAGAGTTTTTCTAAATGCTAGGTGCATATTCCATCCTATGTAAATTTGATAGTACACTAACTAAAACCATCTACTATAGTACAATTATTAAATTAATAAACCATTCGCTCCCACAGAAATTCTCACTACTAGTCATGCAGGTCTAGAAGGCTCATCAGTGTTAGTTCCTTAGCTAGGCGTTGTTGCCACTCCTTATCAATGTCGGACGATGGGGAATTGGTATTAATATGTCTTCACGAGAGAAGAAAGACCGGCTCAAAGAATTAGCTCCTGATATCATACTGATAATTCGAGCCCACCCACCGGTCAACACACACCCAGGTCGACTCCTACACCTACAACATCCACAAAATCAATCCCCAATCAAGAACATCATAACCAACGACATGAATTCAACTCAATCAAATTAAATAACAAAATCAATGAACATTACATGTAGTATTAAATTGGTATCAAGACTCACGGACGGACATAGGTGGCATGGAAGAATGAGGAACAACACCATATTTGTGCCCCCTCACATCCTTCACCACTGGATTCCGCCACCTCTAACAAGCGGTGCAACCTAATCCGCTGCAATGACACTTGTGAGAAGAAGAGGAAGGAGGTGGTGGCGGTGGGTGGCACGAGGGGGCGGAACAAGGAACAACGTTGGATCTGCACCCCCCCTTCCTCCTTTGTCACCAGATCTGCCGTGGTACGCGGTGCTTGATAGGAGATCGAAGAGGGAGGAGGTGGCGACAGTAGTATTGGGGATAGAGTGGCGGCAATAGTATTGGGGATAGATAGATAGACAGACGGACAGACAGACAGATCAATCAATCGATCAAGTGCGAGAAACTAAGAGAATCCTTTCAACTTGGCTCGGCTAAATCTTATCGGTACCAGTTTTTTAAATGAACTAATATGGATATTATTAGTGATTTGTTTTTCTTTACCAAACCAGTACTAGTTTGGTGTTTTTAGTGCTAGTTTGTGGCTCAAGAAAGCAGAGGCCTTCTTTTTCTTATATCACTATTAATTATTGACAAGTTTACATAAACATGCATCGATGGGACAGTCCATTCAAGTTGTTCCGCATGCCATGCATCTATGCTCCTGTAAGTGAGTAGTGGTGGTGGCAATGAGTTTGCCTCCTCCACCACCACTACTGACATGTGGGGCCACCACTAAGAGGAAAGAGGAAGAAGACCATTTGCTCGCTTCCCACAATAACATGCATGCTAAAAGTATTTTATTTCAATAAAAAAACTGCTGTAACCAACATTAATTAGGCACCCAATATTATATTTGGAATGGATATTTATAATTAAGAGTGAATCCTAATGGTCAACATGATTTAAAAAAATAAACAATTTGAAGGTGACTAATTGATGTAGTGGCAAAATAATAATAACATCTTTTGTATAATGTGTCTAAATATCCGACGTAAAAACTTATCACTTTATCTATAAAATAAATCTGTTGCAACGCATGGGCTATTTGCTAGGATGTATAAATGTATACATATGTTCGCGCGCAATAAGAAACTGTAGACCAATGGCATACATCAGCATCTAATGCTTGTATGTGTGGCCTGGTCTTGAAAAAGAGACATGATCGATTCAAACCTTATCATAAACGTATGTAGGGATCTATCAAGCTTTGCTGGGATTCTTTTTTTTTTTTTTGCAGTGGTTGGCATCCAAAAAATATCCCAATATTCCCCATATATCTTGCTACTCCCCACTTAAAGTTGTTTTAAACGTTATCCAGTAGTACGCGCATGTCGATCTACTTTATCAGATGGACATGGACACATGCATGTATAATGTAAAACTATGGTCTAATTCATGCACTATTTGCTTAATTTATATATGTAGAGATCATGCCACTGATGGAAATATAGGTACAAGTTAACCTAGAAATAATAGCAATCAAATTAGGCGAGTACTTGCATTTTTGTCTCTTCAGGCGGCAGGAGAATGTATGATTAAGGATGCGATTGACTTCAGCGCGCTTTACAAACGGAATTGACCTTTTTAGGGACAAACGAGATTGACTTTAGCTGGTAAAATTTTTCATACATATATATGTGAAACATAACCTTGTCTATAGTTGACAATTTTGTTTTTAGATATTTTTAAACTACCATAGACGATCTTAAGGAATTTACACGCCGTATATGATAGTTAATAAGCTTTTTTTTTTTTACTTTGACTATATTGCTCTCTATTGCTCACCGCAGCAAAAAAAAAAAGTGCAAGAATCAGTACATCAACATAATGTGACTTAATTTGTCCACAATTCTTGTTAAAAAATTATGATTTTTGGAGTATTAAAACGTTAGATACAGAAAATTTTGTCATAAACAAACCTTTCATAACGGTTTACTGATGTATATACGTTTTGATTCATGTACAGCAACTAGATGGTCAAAGCGTGACGATGGGACTAACATAGCTAGGCACGAAACTACAAGCATACACATTGGGAAGTCTACTTTACCCTCTCAACTCTTGTGTTTATCTAAAATATATTAACCTAAACCTTTAAACCGGTATTTCACACCCTCTAACTTTTAGTACCATGCAAAAGACCACCCTCAAGTGGTTGTACCTGGTTTTTTACCACGGGGCGGTCCAGTAAACTAATTATTTTAATAAAAAAAAGTGAATAGAGCGCTCCTTGCATCGCCCTCGCACGGCGGCTCGGGGGCCAAAACCCTAGCCACCGCCCCTGTCCTCCCCCACCTCCTTGCTTCGCTGCCGCCAGAGCTTGTCGCTGCCAAAGCCGTGTGATGAGCTGGGATGGGGCTAAATCCCTCCGGGTTGCCCGTCTCGGCGCGTGAGAAGCACGGCGGCGACGGCGGATCCGACCACCTCTTGGCTGGATCTGGCCCGGCGACGGCGTATGATAGGCGCGGCAGCGCTGGCTGGATGCTGCGGGTGGTGGCGGCGCCGACTTACTGCCACGGGTGGTGCCGGCAGGGGCGGACACTGATGCGCCGGCTTGCGGCGGATCTGGCTGCCCCTTAGGCAAGATCTGTCCCTTGGCCGTCGTCTTCATGGCGGGGCGGTGTGGGAACGGACCGGCTAGCGGCGATCTTTCCTGTGTTCGCCGGCGTGGGCGTGTGGCCTGCCGCCGGCCGCCGGTGGCTACCCCCCCAACTCCAGCACCGGCTCCTTCCCCTCTTCCGCTTCTCCTCTTCTTCCCCTTTGTTGTCCTTTGCCCTCCTCCGGCGATCTTTGTGCAGCGTATCTTCTATCATTTCCACCTCCCTCGGTGCTCCTTCCCTTCTAAGGTCGGGCTCCCCATCTAGGCCGGAGAAGTTTCTAGGTTACGTTGGAATGGTGGGTGACAAGAGGGACGGTCGGTCCTTCTTCGCCGGTTGTCGTTTATGTCCTCGTGCGGCACAAACATTCGTCCAGGTTGTCGGAAGCTCGTCCAATTTTTGGTGTGCAGGTGCTTTTTTCGTTTGTCACCCTCCCCTTTGGTGCTCCTCCCCTCTTCCTGTGAGGAGCGTCTCGGGAGATGGCTATCCGTCAAGAAAGTTTTGACCGGTGAAGATTGGGAAGCCTACGACCTTTTCTTTTTCTTCTAGCTGTTTGCGGCTTGTTATGTTCCGTTGCAAAACTTTTGTCTTGTATGGGAGAGGCGACCTCTTTTCATGATGTTGTGTTTTCGTTGGGGCAGAGTCGGAGCTGCTTGGCTGTGATGGGCAGGCTTGGCAATGATAATCTTCAACCACTTCACGACATCAAGGAGAGAGGATGGGGGTGGAGTAAAAATTGAGAGAGCCTTGGGCGAAAGCCCTTCTTGGTCCTTGACCATGGCGGACGATATCGACGCACGTGGGCGTCGTTCCCTTCTTGGAGGTTTCGTTTTTGGCTCTTTCCCCTTTAGGTGAAAACCTAGTCCGCTTTGGACGGGCGTCAGACAATGTCATTGATGTTGTTTTCTTTCTTGAAGGCTTCGCTCAGATGGTTTTTACTCCACACAGATCGTGTAGGTGGTGGTTGTCTCTACCTGGTAGCCGAAGCTGCTTGCCTCTATAATGCTTAGCAATGATTACTAGGTGTGGGATTTGGGTAGTCCGATCGGTGTTTGACACTTTCTCTTTCTCTTTTTCTGTAAAGATTTTGCCGGTTTTTCTTCAATTAACCGTGCGCCTGTTAGGTTTTTGGGCCCGATTTTCCTTATAAACTGGGCTAACTCTATTTCTTCTATATATTCTGATTCTGACAGAACTTCTGTCGTCGTTACGTCAAATAAAATAAAGGAAAAGTGGAGGCCCACATCTTTGTGCCTCCTCATCCACACCCCCATCTCTCTTCTCTGTCTCTTTCTTTGACCATCCTCCATCAGGCAGCCCAAGCGGTGTAGTCAGGGACGCTCCGGCCGCGCATCGAGTGAAGTGACATAGAGAAAGAATGATGTGGAGGTGGTTTTTGACATATGGGGCTATCGTTTTTTTTTATTTTATAAGCTGACTAAACTGTCATGTAGCTGAAAACTATTTTAAAACCACTCAGGGGGAGGGGCTCTTTTGCACGGTATTGAAAGTTGAAGGGTGTAAAATATCCGGTTTTGAAGTAAGGGATCTAGACAAACACAAGAGTTAAGGGGTCAAGTAGACTTTTCCCATAAATACACATTTGTCCTGGCAGAAAAAAGGATTTATGCAATCGATGGAGATGCCTGGCCCGCCTGAACCCTATGAAATTAAATGATTTTCAAAGGAAGTCGCTCAAGATACCTCATGTGTAAATATTTTGTGTAAAAATGGAAATTGAGAAAATTTCTACACAAATTTATCAATTTTGGATCTGGCTCACTTCGAGCTCGCGACAATGGCACTCGAGCAGGAGGCCCATGACAACAGTGGTGCTCGAGGACACCCCCCCCCCCTCAAGAACTGGTGGTGCTGATGGTTGTCCTCACGATCACGCGTTGAGCTGCCTCATTATTGACACAATTGCTGAGGTGTGTGCCTCATCGTACTGAGTTCAAGCGAGGTTTGCTGCTAATAGATCTAGCAGTCCAACAAGGATGCCCCTCCTCTTCCTTGCCGTCCTCTCGTTGCCGAAGCTACCAAGATCCCGTCGCTGCGAGAGGGGAGGATTTGGAGATTCAAGAAGATCCCCCCATTGCTCCTGAGCGAGGCAGCACCGGATATGCTACTCAGAAACTCGTGGGCATGGTCAATGGCGGAAGCACCGGTACTCAGGAGCGGTGACAACATGGGGGGGAGGGGGACTGGTGGCGGAGGTTAGCGAAGTGTCAGAGATGTGAAAGAAGACATGGGGGGAGGGGAGAAGGGTTGATGAAGTTTGTGAGAAAGGATAAGGTTGGATCCGATTTATATATAAGGGGATATAAGGCTCTACTCATCTTGTGCTTGTGGGTCTTTATAGCTAGGCATGTCTTTTAATGGACCGTATGAAAAAAAACTATTTTTTAAGTGTCTCAAGCAGTAACCCCGGGATATATTTTCATGCACAGACATGACTACTTATATTTATTTGCAAAAATATATAATAGACAACATTGAAAATAGATTTTCTAGCAGTGAACTAATTAACTGAGTAGGCTAGCTAGTGTGTGGTGAATGTGGCTTGCCGACAGTTAGATGCATAGATGCCCTTCTCAATTTGCTCCGTTGCTAGAGCCTATATATGTATGCATCTTGGCTCTCGTAGCTGTCATAACCAAAATGTAGATTTTGTAAGTTGATTTTTCACCGTAGTTTATTTTTCAGCCTTAATTTGACTTCTAAATTTATAACCGATAACATATATATTCAAAATTAAGTTTTACTCACAAATAACAAATTATGTTCAGTTTAGACGAGAACAGAGCTACTAAAACACAACCACAGAGGTACACCATTATGAGTATAACCAAGGACAACGACAGAGGCCAATACGTGCAAACCCTACACCGAAAGAACATAAAAAAAAAATAAAGGTGACCACACAGGGCCTCTTCTCGGCTCGTTTTCAGCGTGCGATCCACACGTCCAAGATTCTTATGCCCACACCACATTTAATCTCTCAACATTCTCCCCCTCTCTCTCTGATGCACAGACGATTCTCCTCTTCCTCTATCTACCTATCTCTCTAGATTTCTCTCTCATGCACGAACGCTATAAAAGGGCATGTACACCCTACACTCACAAACCACAAAGCTAGAGACATCAATCACAGCATCAAATCATCACATCAGATACATAGGCACACATACACACTAGTCAGCTCATCATCAGCAAATTGTTGCTTAATCAGCTAGCTACTAGCCAAGAAATCATTCGAATTAATTCGATCATAATGGAGAGGGTGGCGAAGCTGTCGACGGAGAAGGCGGTGGTGATATTCACGGCGAGCAACTGCCCGATGTGCCACACGGTGGTGAGCCTCTTCTCCGACCTGGGCGTCGGCGCCGCCGTGCACGAGCTCGACCGCGACCCCGTCCACGGCCGCGACATGGAGCGCGACCTCGCCCGCCGCCTCGGCGGCCGCGCCTCCGTCCCCGCCGTCTTCATCGCCGGCAAGCTCGTCGGCTCCACCGACCGCGTCATGTCCCTCCACCTCGCCGGCAAGCTTGTCCCCATGCTCAAGGCCGCCGGCGCCATTTGGCTCTAATTTAACCTAACACTCCTTTACTATATATTACTCCCTCTGATTTAAAATGGTTGACGTTGGCTGGCTCAGTTTTGAGCTAGCCAGCGTCAAAGAAAAAATATAGAGAGAGTAATTACTACTTTTTTATCAAAACTATTAATTACTACTACCTATATAACAAATAATTAATATGTATATACTCCCTCGGACACAAATGGTTGATGATGGTTAGTTTATTTTTAGCTAACCAATGTCAACTGAAAAAAAATCAGAGGGAGCATGTTATATATGCACACGTGTAGAATGTAATTGTAGCTTTGTATTACACGCACGTGTGCAAATTAACTAAAGATATGGTTAAGAGACGAGTAGTATAAATCGGTCGATGAAAATAACTCCGTATATCTGATAGAGACGATGCTCACGTGAGGACTGATAGTTTTTAATTGTTAGTTCGATACAAAAGTGAGTGAGAGTTTTGCCGCTAGCCATTATGTATGAGGGTATGAGGGTGAGGACTGAGGAATATATATAGCGAGTCTTCTATATATGTAAAACGGGCTTGTGTATGTATTATCCTCTCCAGCTCTTTTTTCCACTGAGAGCTGTATTTTGTAACCTCATGATCGGGAATATAATGAATCATTTAAATTATTCCATCTACACAAATGCCATCTATATGATGTTCTTAGATATCTGGTAGGTGATGTTGCAATTTACAGTAGAGTGATAGATAAGTGTTGTCTAGCTACAAGATTGAGAATACTACCTGACACTATTATTAACTGTACAATAAGCATCTGTTAAAACTCACCTGATTGATCAATCCGTATATATTCCCACGAGTGCACTTGGGTGTGGCCGGGCTCAAGCAATCTAACAAATAAATCTAGTAGGAATCACCTTTTTCGAAGGCGATATTATAATATAAATGCACACGGTCGTACATATATATGAAACGGAAGTCAAAGATCAAAGCATGCAGATTTCATTCATGCCACTAGCTGTATATGTAAATCTTCCATTTGATTGATCTGATGCATGCAAAGACAACTGAATAAATGCTGAAATAATTTTCCTCCCAAAAAAAATAAAATGTCAAAATAATTCAGGGTATCCCTTCAAAAAAAAAATCAAGGTATTATCGCAGCGTTATAGATTTTATTCAAATAAGATGTTTGTTTTACCATGGTTAATTAATACTCCATCGGTGTACCTTTTTAAGCCGGTCAAATTAAGTTTGAAAAGTTTGACTGATATAGAACTGAGGGAGTAAAAAACATTTGTAAATACATGAACTAATTGGGGTAGCACGGCACCCCACCATAGTACTTGGTCAAAAGTTTGGTGAGCTTATATCAAATACATGTATAAAGTCAGTTACAGAAACGAATTTTGAGTAAGTCAAAAAAAAGAAACTAATTTTATGTTTGCAACAGGTCTTTAATTACACTCAGATTCTTAATCATACGTTCTCTGTTAAACAAACATAGAGACACACGTTGCAATCGCAGGGTAACTGTACAGTGTACATAGACGAGAAAACAACTGAAGTTCTAGTCAGTCGAGGACATATATATCTTAATACATTATAATTATGCAAGTTAATTTGGGGAGTAACGCTCGTATAATATAGGATCTGGCTGACATTACCAAATATTTGTTCCACGGGTGGCGTCATCAAAATTAGATGTCCTATGGTTGTAATTCCTCCACATTGATCAGCTAGCTAGCACTGTCGATTTTATAACAACCTGTTGAGATATAATAAGAATAAATTTTGTATTCCAAGTTAATTCGATTGCTTGAGGTGGTGTCGTTTTCTTAATTTTTCATGCTAGTATTTTGCAG
This sequence comes from Leersia perrieri, assembly GCA_000325765.3. Taxonomy (NCBI): domain Eukaryota; kingdom Viridiplantae; phylum Streptophyta; class Magnoliopsida; order Poales; family Poaceae; genus Leersia; species Leersia perrieri. The sequence goes on from CM002479.1 coordinate 13,001,850, forward strand.
GTGCGACCACCTCTAACTCCTATAAATGTAATGGTGCTGATCCAACCCATTTCGGAAAATCATTAATCATTTATTATCATACCAGATTCCGGCCATGCGACATGCCATTTTTTTTATTTCTACAACTATATTCATTTTTATTATTTCTCGTATTAATTATTTACAAATTAAGTGAGCCGTGATTCATATTCTCTTGAGATCATCTGAGGATAAAGGATAGCCTGGCCCAAGGGAAGAATAAGCCCAGTAAAGTGGTAGGGTACTAGGGGCTCCTGCGTTGAGACAATGCAAGCAAGATGGTGAAAGTGAATTTGAACAGTACGCTGACACGCAGGGGTACTCGATGGATTAAACAGAACCAGCCCCCACACCGACTGTGCGGACCCACCTCGGATCTGACGGTTCTGGTTATCGATCGGACGGCTCAGCACACGGCTGACAAACAGGAAAAAATTTGCAGGCAACCATCTATGGCATCTCATATCTACGGGGAAACTCGTGTCTATGGACGGTACTTCATGAATCAGACATGAATATAATATGGATATAACATAAATCAGACATCAGTCTTTATATGTAGAAACCACAGAATAAACATAAAGACACGTTTCACAAAGCCGATAAAACATATCAAGGCAAATATCAAATAATCCCTCTATTACACATTCTAAGATGTTCAAGAGACAATTGCATAAGTGACCTCATTTCACGGGCTAACTACACATTTGACCATATTTTTCACATTTTGCATATTTGACCCTGTTTTTCAAAATTGAATGGGTGATTTGACCCTGTCGTTACCAATCCGTGAGAGATGGCCCTAAAAAGATAGAAAAATAAATTAGGCAACATAAATGGACAGAAATGCCCCTACCCTTATCTCTTCTTCTTTCTTGCTTCTTTGATCGGTCACTCGACGGGGGTGAGTTGGCGGCGGGGCAGGGAAGGCGTGCCTGATGGGCCAGAGGGGCCGGCGACCCCAGCGCGTGCGCGGCGGTAGGGAGTCAAGCCAGCGTGGTGCACGGCAAGGCGTTGAGCCAGCGCGGCACGATGACAGCCTAGCGCATGCGGAGCAGCGGGGGCGGCGAACCCAAGCGTGGCACGAGCGCGTAGCATGGCAGGCCAGCCGCTGGCGGCAGGGCGGCGACCCATAGCGCAGCACGACAGGGCGGCGGTCGGCGGCGCTCTGGCTTGCGATGGCTCGGGCTCCGGCCGGGGGGGGCTTCAGCGACACGCGATGGCATTGGCGCATCAGGCGCATGCGCTAGTGCAGGATTTGCAATGTGTGCAGATTAATTTGTTAATATTACAAGTGTTTCAATCTTTTACCACAAAGTTTTGTCATCTAATTCGAATTTCAGTCGAATTTACTACAAATCTATTAAATTTTGTCGAATTTTTTTTAACTTTGACAAATTTCAGTAAATTATTGTGTCATGCATCTATTAAACATATGTTAAATGTTACAAATATTTGTTATAAATATACAAGTGCAAAATTGGGCCAAATATAAAAAAAAATGTTTTCCAAAGTAAGTTCAGATATGTGCAAGGGTATAAACATTCATTTATGGACCTAATCGGCTGGCTGGGCTAAATGGATTTTTATATAAGGGCTGGCTGGGCTGAAGATTTTTTCTTAAGAGCTGGCTGGGCTGGCTGGAGCCAGCCAGCCGAACAGGGTGTATGTCCTATTTAACACCGTCAACTTCACTTAACGGACTAGAGTCAGTTCTAACCTTCAAATTTAAAAAACAGGATAAAAAATGCAAACTCAAAAAAATAGAATCAAATCTGCAATTAGAACTAATAGGGTCAGTTATGCAATAGCCCCAATAAAGAAAGAAAGAAAGAAAAGGCCCATGTAAAATCATTGAGGCCGAAAATGATGGGCCTGGTTGTTTTCTTCCGGCCCGGTTGGTAACCCTAATCCGACTACTCCCAGTAGTTCCCACTTCCCCTTCTCCGATTCCCATTCCCCTCCTCAGCCGCCATTAGAAGAAGAAGAAGAAGAAGCGATAGGTAGCCGAAAGGAAAAGATTGGATTTTTTTAGCCATGTCGACCACCACCGGCAATCAGCGTCGGCGTCGGCGACGGCGAGAGAAGAGTGGATCCTCCTCCTCGTCCCCTCCGGAGTGGATCCTTGTGAACAAGGGAGTCTACACCGGCAACCACCGGGGCAACAGCACAACCGCCGTCGGCGAGGGGAGGGAGAATCTAACAATCCAGGTGTCCTTGTCGCCGGCGCAGCCGCCCCGGCCGTCCAACGTGCTGCTGTGCTGCCCCGGCGTCCGGTACCCCCGCGAATCGGAGGTCCTCTTCACCGCCGACGACCTGCTCCTCCTCCGCGTCCCCGTCGCCGCCGGCCCTGCGCCGAGCTGCATCGGGTTCGATGAGTGCGACTACCTCATCTACCGTGCCGCCGGCGGCGATGGCTGGCCGTCGCTTACGCTGCTCCCAAACCCGGATCCCAACTTCCACGACGGCGATGTCGGCATCCTCCCCCGCGCCGGCGGCGAGTACACGGTCGCGGCGCTGGTTGCCAATCCGACGGAGAACGAGTACACGCTCACCCGCTTCGACTCCGCCGCCGGCGAGGGGTGGACGACGAAGACGGTGAGGATGGACACGCCGCGTCGGCCGCCGCCGGTGAAAATCCCCATCAACGCGCGGCGACTCAACCACCACATGACCACCACGACCATCACAATCGGCGGCGAATCCGTGCCATGGGATGGGTGGATCTCTGGACGGGGATCCTCGTCTACGACCTCCTCCGCCCCGGCAGCGGCGATTCGCTCCGGCACCTGCCGCTGCCGCTGCCGATGCACGCCATCACTTGCAACCACCGGATGGGTGACGAGCTGGCATTACCCTGCCCACGCTCTCTCCGTGGAATCGTGTCATTCACCAAGCGTGACACAGGAAAGCCATGCCTCAGGCTCGCCGGCCTCGCCGGCGAGCGTCTCCCCTACTCCGACATCGAAACGCAACTGCCGGCGTTCGCCGTCCACGACTGGACCGTCACAACATGGACCAACACCCACATGGCTGGCTACTACGAGGACTGGCATGAGGAATTCACAGTACGCGGCTCCGACGTCAGGATCAGCGACGCCGTGCGTTCACAGCTCATCGCATCCGGTTTGCTGCAACGTAAACCCTCTCGGGATGGTGAAACGGTGGTGGAGGAGCTGGCTTTGCACCATCTATACGTGTCTCAACCCACACCTAGTTTGAATAATGGTGAAGAAGATGATCATGTCGTCTACCTGATGGCCAGCCCAAAGTGCTTACACCCCAAGGCTTGGGCTCTCGCTCTCGACATGAGGAACAGCACGCTGCTAAATGTCGCTGAGTTCGGCACTGAAACCGGACCATCTCTAGGTGTCACCTACCGCCCTAGTACTATCCAAGTACATGAGTCTGCCGACTCCTCCAGGTAATTTTGTTGTGTTATAGCACCAAATTTGCCTGAAATTCAAAACTGTCAAGTGAGATGTCTTTGGGACAAAAACCTCACTCTTTTCAGTGTCCAGTGTACACAAATCTGCCTTAATTCAACCTACTTCCATGAGTGAATTTGAAATTCAGTATATATTGTTATTATACAACCTGTTTTCCTACTTGTTGTCAATTATTAAAAGTTGTGTTTGTTTGCACTATCATCTATCTGCTCGTATATTTCAATAAATGTGGATATTCTTGATTATAACCTTGTTAGTGATCTAAACACTTTCTTTTGTCTTAGCAAGTTGGTTGATTACATTTTGGGATTATGTGATTGATGCCTAATTGGAAATTACATTGTATATATCATTCCCTCTGTATACATGCTCTCTCAGTTCAGTTGTCTTTTGTTTGTCGCCTCATAACCTGCCATATATACGACTCGTATGTGATACATAGGTTGACCCTTTTCTATGTATGGAAATAATTCAATTGGCATAGCTCACCAAAACTTTAGTCAATGTGTAAGTGATGAAGATATATCTTATATAGTCCAACATCACATCAATGTCTCTGTAAGTGATGAAGATATATCATATGAAACCGATATCATAAATATTTATGCTCCCTATGTACTAGTATCATATAGATTCATTCTGTGTCAATCTAGTTGCTTTGTATATTAATAGAAAAAATTACTCATTTGATGCAGTGACTGGGAGAACTTAAGGCTGCTGCTGATCATTTGCAATCAAGATGGCACTACTGGTTTGTTTGGAGACTAAACAGCAGCATGAACTAGTGATGCATTGCAGATTAAGACTGAATGATGTTTTAATAAATATGTGTATACTCACTCCATCCATATATATTGTTGGTTTGAACTGACCAACGTCAAACAAACAAAAATGGAGGGAGTAGATGTGCAATCTTGCATCAGGGACTAATAAATTGAACCCTGAATGTTGGTGCTGCGTTTTGCTGCGTTGGTGGTTATTTATGTAATTCTTCTAATTTGGAATTAGCAGCCAGCTGCTTGTCGATCTGGTGGTATATTATGAAGTACCGTTGTAATGGGATTTTATGCTACTCCCTCCCTTGCAGGAGTATAGATTCACCAATCATTTCTATAAAAACTCATATATAGTTTCATATCACAAGATTTATATTTTTATATTCACAATGAGTAATTATTTCAGAATTATATTTCGCATATTATTAAACTGCACAGACTTAAACTTTATTGTATATGTCTGATACTAGAACGCTAGTAAGCAATTTGAAAAATCTATTACCTCCGTGTCATAATATAAAACTTTTTGACCTTTTACTGATAACGTTTGACCATTCGTCTTATTTAAAAAATTATTATAAAAATAAAAAATAATAAGTTATTTTTAAAACACTTTTGATGATAAAGTAATTTATAAACAAAATAAATGAGACTTTCATAATTTTTTTAAATAATACGAAGAGCTTGTTCGGCTGGCTGATTCAGCCCACCCAGCCACCTAGCACCAACACAACTCTCATATAAAAACCATTCAGCCCCAGTCATTTTCAGTCGCTTTCGGCCGGCCGAACAGGGCCGAATAGTCAAACATTACGAGTCAAAACGTCTAAACGAAGAGAGCACTGGAACGCTAGTAGTAGTAAGCAATTTGAATTAAAGAGTGTAAATCCCTTCAATATTTCATAGTAATATATAACTGGTGAGACATACACAAAACACCTCGAGTAATAATCGTATAGCACGAGGAAAGTTGTTTTTCCAGGCCATGTGGTAAGATACTAATATTTAATTAATTTCCCCGCAAGAAGCCACGTCATCACGCTTAAGCAAATCACGCAAACCCAAACCCAAATCCCCCGTGAGGCCGTGGCCCAGTCCACCTCTTCTTCCTCCCTTCGCTTCCCAAATCGGACCCATCAATCCCGATCCCTTCCGCCGCCGCCGGCGATCTCACCCCGCACTCTCTCCCCTACCCACTCCCCCGCTTCCCACCCAGGTAAGCGCCCCCACACCCCACGCCCGCGCGGGGGCTCGCTCAATCTAGCTCTTCTCATCTAAGCGTGCTGCTGCAATTCGCTGGTGGGTGGCCGCGCGATCCATGGACTCCCGCTCCATCAACCTGCGGGGGTTCGCCGGGAACGCCGGGAAGAACATCATGCAGGTGAGAGCGGTTTCCCCCCTTCTCTCTCTCCGCCGACATGAATGAATCGTGCGGGTTGTGGGATCCGCCAGCCCTAGGTTGGGAGTTTGACGGAGACTGACCAGTCAGTTAACATAGATGACTTCTAGACTCTTAGGGCGTTACAATTTTGTGGTTGTATAAGCTCGCAATGCTCTGTCAGAGACTCAGAGCTCGTAAAACGCCTGTGGCAGTTCTCGGTTCGATGTTGTGGGTTGTGATCCTGTCCGAGGCGATTGGTGTGGTTTGATGATTATCGACCTTATGCTGTGTTGGTGTGTACAATTTCGCAGGGAATTGGTGGATTTGTTTTCGGCAATGAGAGGTCTGAATCCAAGGAAGACAGGTTGGTTGGTTGACATCATATTAGTTATTTAGTTGTTAGTTCACTTGTACTATCACACGCATATCTTTAACTTAAATAGAAAAGGAAATTATAGGTGTATGCCACATTTGGAAAGGTCTATTCTAACTGCGACCTGTGTTGCAGCTATGTTGAGAGATTCCTTGACCGCATAAGCAACGGAACCATACCTGACGATAGGAGGTCTGCCATGACCGAGCTGCAGTCACTTGTGGCAGAATCTCGTTCTGCTCAAATGTCATTTGGAGCCATGGGTATTTCACTTACTCGAAGCCCTGCATTCAGTCACCAGCTATTGGTTATGTAGGGTTGACACTGTTAAAACATTTTATTGCTGAACTTGTGAAATAGGCTTTCCTGTTCTCCTCAACGTTTTAAAAGAGGATTGTGAAGATGTTGAGCTTGTGAGGGGTGCTCTAGAAACCTTTGTGAGCGCACTGACTCCTGTAGAAACCTCACAAGGACCAAAAACTGAAGTTCAGCCTGCATCAGTAAACTCTGATTTGCTTTCTCGCGAAACTGAGAATATCTCTCTTCTTTTGAGCTTATTGGTGAGTAAAAATTTGTTGTTTCTGAGGCAAGTAATGAACTCGCTCACATCTTTCATTTATATTGACATATTTTTCCCTCATGCTTGTTTTGAAGTCAGAGGAGGATTTCTATGTTCGATATTATACAATCCAGCTTTTGACAGCTCTACTTACAAACTCGCTGAAAAGGTGCCCAGTAAGTTATTTTATGTTGAGATTTGATTGATTTGTTGTAACCGTATATAACTCTTATTTTCTTTTGGTATTCAGACTACAAGAGGCGATTCTATTGATTCCCCGGGGTATAACAGTTTTAATGGATATGCTCATGGATCGGGAGGTTTGAACAGTAACTTTCCTTGCCTTCTTCATCATGCCATCATTGTACTCTGAGGAAGCACGCATGCCATATCTCTAATTTATCATCAAACACATTCAAACTTTGTCTACTCTTGTGTTGTAGCAGTCTAAGACCAAAAGCACAAATTATTGTTTTGTATGCATTCTTTCTACAAATAAAAACACAGTTGTAGTTTAAGGCTATGTTCTTGTACATTATTTAGAGAATTTTTTAATATATAAGTTTCTTTAAAAAATCAAATAAATCCATTTTTCAAGTTTAAAATAATTAATACTTAATTAATCACATGCTAATGACATTTTTTTGCGTGCCCGAAATAATCCAAGTCCAATATCTGATTAGAACGGGGCCTAACTAGCATGACTTCCAAAATGAGTACTGTACATTCAAGTTGAACCAGGCTTATGGCTATTCTACTGAAGGAGCTGTTACATGCATACAAGTACACGTTGCACTACTACTGGAAAGCGCAATCACTTCACTAGCACCTCGTTCTATTATAGACTCCAGCATGGGTTGACCTTCTGAAAGACAGTTCTTTTTTTGCAAATGATGATAATACATTTACTTCTGCAGGGGTACATTCATTAGTTCCATTTTGATTGCATATACTACCATCTATCTCTCTTACTCCCTCTGTGAATTTCAATTCCATGTTGTCTACCCTGTTTACTTTTGATTTTGATTATATGGCAATTCTGATTATATAGCTTGTGTTGCTGATACCTTTATTGTATCTTGAAGGTCATAAGGAATGAAGCGCTGTTACTTCTTACTTATCTGACCAGGGACGCAGAGGTTGGACTTGTCTCGTATTCTTAGTAGTTTGATAGAAAAATCTTAACTCAATCGTAATTCTATAACTTATAAATTAGATTAAATGACAATTAATTGATTTTTTCAGGAAATTCAAAAAATTGTGGTATTTGAGGGTGCATTTGAGAAAATATTTAGCATTATCAGAGAGGAAGGATTCTCTGATGGTGGTGTTGTTGTTCAGGTGATCATCTAATAGCCACTACATGATTTAGTGTTGTTAATCATCTGAAATTAGTTTAAAACCCTATTTGTCAGTTTTCGGAGATGCATATGTAGGTTTGCTAATATGTTTCTATTCCCGGTGCAGGATTGCCTTGAATTGCTAAATAATTTGATCCGACACAATGCATCCAATCAGGTTTATATTTGGCTCAAAATCTTTTGAACTTTTAAGTTGTCTGATTTAATTGACACTAATCAATGCTAATATCAGATGCTTTTGAAAGAGACAATTGGCTTTGACCCATTGATGGCAATACTAAAGATAAGGAGAGGCAGTGCATTCAATTTCACTCAACAAAAGGTATGCTAGTCATTGTTCATCAAATCAGCTATTTGGCCTCACATGCCATCCTTAGAAGAATGTCTAGGTTTTGTCTGACTTGGAATAATACATTAGCAATATTTTGCTCATGTTAGAACATTGTTTCTTTAGACAGTAAATCTTCTCGGTGCTTTAAATACTGTTGAATTGCTTTTGATGGGAGGAGGCTCACCTGGTGAGCCAGGTAAAGATGCTAACAAGACCACCAACCAAACTGCTTTAGCTCAGGTATCCTTGTCTCCCTCAAATTTTCCTTTTGTGACTGTATTATGACACATAATTAAGTTTCTTCATTATGTATCAAATCAAACATGGCAGAAAAATATTCTGGACTACCTACTACTGTTAGGCGTGGAGTCTCAGTGGGCACCTGTAGCTCTCCGCTGTATGGTAAGTCCCTTGTCAGTTGTGCTACCATGTACAAATATAAACCATTAATAGTTATAATGCTCTATTCAGTTCAATTACTTAATCTGCACCAGTGAGACTTTTTGTATTTTTTTTACTGCTGACCATTATTTTTCTAGGCCTTGCGATGCATTGGTAATTTGGTGTTAAGAAATCCTCAGAATCTTGACTCTCTTGCGAGCAAGCAAGTTGGGGAAGATCCTCATGTTCACCCTGCACTCAATGCGATCTTTTCAATAATCGTGCGAACCTCTGTAGCACAAGAATTTGTTGCTGCTGATTATGTCTTCAAGTGTTTCTGTGAGGTGTTTTTCTATTCTCCTATTTTATTTGGCTTCAGTTACAATATACTACCTCAAAAGTGTTTCTGAACCAACCTAAAGCAGATTATTAAGCATAAATATACTTTGGATTACAAAAAAGGATATGGGAATGGAAGTTTGAAAAGGTGCACTTACTTTCAAGACAATCTTTCAATGGACTAAACATTATTTCTCTTTCACGTAATCTTGATTAAATGCCCAATGTCCCATGAATTTTTGTAAATTTTAACTGAAAATTGTTGGTAGTATCTGTTATACTTCTTGGTCTTCCTTGTTTTTGTATACCAGTACAAAATAACAAGTTGTACTTTTGTTGTTTGTAAAACAGAAAAATCCTAGTGGACAGGCTTTACTAGCATCAACAATTGCTCCACATCCAAATCAAGCACATGCTACATTTGGGGCTGCTAGTGACATGCCTTTTGGAAGGTTAGTCTTTAGTTTTTATTTCTGTCCATACTTGCAAATGTCTTTAGTTCCATGCATGCAGTTTTATCTTGTCTTACGTTTCTGTTGTAATGACAGTATACTTCTGCAAGCTCTGGTGTCAAGTGATGATAATGGCGATATGGAGGTAATGTCGTGTAAACCTAAGGCACCACTAAATATACATGTTGAGAATTCATGAACAACTGCAATTTCTGTTATGAAACAAACTAGGATTGTATAGCATTGCTCCAGTTGTTTTTCTACTGTATATGATGTGTCTTCCAGTTCTCATTTAGCATTGTTGTAGGAAGGAATTTTGTCTAGATTATAATAAAGAATATTATAGTTTGAGTTCTCTTTGATGCCTGCAGTTCTGCTCTTATGCTGTTATAGAAGTATGATTTTCGATTTTTTGCTCCTAAAATTTGCAGGGATGTTGCAGAGCATCTAGTGTGCTTACTCACATAATCAAGGACAACTTGCAATGCAAAGACCGTGTATGTGCCCTTAAACCTTTTTATCTCAGTGAATTGTAACTGTATAAACTATAGAGCTGGGTAGAGAGGCATTATCCACTTGCTGATAATTGATTTTTGTGTAACTACACATTGTTGACTAAACGTGATCTCTCATAGAGCATTCTGCCTTGGCTCAGTTATATGATTCCCTTTCATTGATAGATTATGCAACAACTGTCTGACTTTGCTATCATTGTAAATCATTTGTAGTTATGATGTTGATTACATATTACTTTTGTCCTGTATTCTGTGTGCTTTGGTTCTCCACTTTGTAATGTCAGAAAGAAACTTAATAATCAATGCAGGCTTTAATCTATGTACAATTTCATGTAAATAGTTCATATAAGCTAGAACACATAGCTTTCTAAAACCGATTTTTTTTTCAGGTACTGCAAATTCAGCTTGAAACGCCTACACCTTCCTTGGGACGCACTGAACCACTACTTCACCGCATTGTTACATGTTTGTCTATTGCAGCTTCAGCAGAAGGAGAAAATGGCCAAAACAGTCAACCGGAAGAATCATATATTCAGCCTGTCATTCTCCGGCTACTTACTACATGGCTTGTGGATTGTGCTAATGCTGTAGATTGCCTTTTGGAATCAGCAGTGCATCTGAACTACATGATTGAGCTTGCTTCAAGTAAGCGTTACAGTGCTTGTGTTCGTGGATTGGCTGCTGTTGTTTTAGGTGCTTGTGTCCTGTATAATGCAAGCCGGGAGAAGGGCCGAGATGCCTTTGCTGTTGCTGATGCTATAAGTCAAAAGATTGGCCTCTCTACATACTTTTTGGGGTTTGATGAATTGCGGAGAAGCTTCGCACATTCATCATCAGGGCAACACCAGCACAAGCATCTTTCACGGTCAAGTGCAAATAGTATGTCAGATTTCCAAGAGATTGAAGAGGAGGAAATAAACAAAGGCGATCAGCATCCAGTCCTGTCAGAAATCTTTGATTCCCATTTTGTTAGTTTCCTCAGTAAGCTCGAGACTGATATTAGGGACAATATAATGGATATCTTTAGTCGAACAAAGACAACAACTGCTATTATTCCTGCTGAGTTGGAGCAGAAGAATGGGGAAGTTGATGGGGAATATATCAAGCGGTTAAAGTCATTTGTAGAGAAACAATGCAGTGAAATGCAGGTTAGTTTCCCTTCAATTGTTTTACTTCACAATATAACATCATCTACTTTTGTGTGCATTCCGAGAACAAGAAACCAGTTTTTGGGTGATCCTTACATTTTTTTTTATCTTATCCTTACATTATTAAGCTTGAGCTTCAATTCTTTCATATCTGAAGGAAGGATTTGATTACTTTCCATTTGGTAAAGCTTGCCTGGCTGTACTGTGTCTGTACTAAAGGACCTTGCCAGTAGGTCCCTGTTTCATGTAAAAAGGATACATGGGCTTCTTTGAGAACATTTTTTAGGAAGTTCACTTTGCGAAAGAATTTCTTAGTAACATACTGATGAGGAAAGAACATATCACAAACTATTGGCATCGGAGTAGTTCCTTGTTTGAGTAGTTCCTAAAAGGTTGATCAGATATTGGGTGGCTGTGGCTGTCGGTAGTTTTTACAAGTATAAGCTAACAATCATTAATGCCTTTTTTTTTCAGGATTTGCTAGCTCGGAATGCAATGCTGGCAGAAGAGCTAGTGAGAACTGGTGGTGGCAACACTGCAGACTCTTCCCAGAGACCAAGCAGTGGCCGAGAAAGGGTCCAAATCGAAGCCCTTAGACAAGAACTCGAAGGAGCAACACGACGCATAGAGGCACTCAAATCTGAAAACACTCGGATCGAAGCCGAAGCTAGTAACCAGCGAAACCTCGCAGCAAAACTGGAGTCTGATCTCAAGAGCTTATCAGATGCTTACAACAGCCTGGAGCAGGCCAATTTCCGGCTCGATGCTGAGGTGAAAGCATTGCGGCAGGGAGGCAGTGCACCCTACCCCGATGTGGAAGCGATAAAAGCAGAAGCGAAAGAAGAGGCGGAGAAGGAAAGTGAAGCAGAACTGAATGATCTACTCGTCTGCCTGGGCCAGGAACAAAGCAAGGTAGAGAAGCTGAGCGCGAGGCTGGCAGAGCTCGGCGAAGATGTGGATACCCTGCTGCAAGGCATCGGTGATGACACCACCTTGCCCGATGACGACGAAGATGAAGATGATGAGTAATGATTGTCTATGCAATTCTGTCATCTCATGGTGTAACCTGTTGGGATCATGCTGTTGTGGTAACAATTGTACAGTGGATGATGAGATGTGGACAAAGGTGGCCATTTCATTTTTAAGTTATTATGTTGGATGACTGAATTGCTGAATTTAGTTCTCAAAATTAAGCTACACCTCAGGTTAATCGGTCAATCGTTTTTTTTTTTTTTTGCCCCACTATTTACAAGTCCTGTAAACAAACAAGAAAAAATGAAGCAATAGAGGGGGAACAAACATGATTGGTATTCCCTTTGTGCATGACAAATCTGACAAGTGCCAAAAAAAAAACAGCTGATTGATGTCCAGAAAAAACAAGCAATACCCTGTTGTTGTATACACTCATTTCTGTAACAACTCGATGTACAAGACGATGTTAAAAACAGCACAACCACTACGATCCAGAGATGTAAGCATGTGTTATGAACTAAGCAAACTTTTTTTTTCATTGTGTATGACGGATTAAAGAGGATTCTTTGGCGTTGCTGCTCTTCCTTCAACCATCTGCAGTCGTTGCTTGAGATGGAACACTTCAACCTGATAAGCAGAATCAGCATGTCAAGTGAGATTCTTGTGGTACATCATCAATTCTAATGCAGGAAACTTAAGTGGCAGCAATGATCAGTTAATCCAAATTATTTGACATGCCTTGAGAAGTCGATACAGACAACATTCTGCAGTGCATAGTTGTCAAAATATGGTAAATGTGTTTCTATTGAAGTTTATTGATAATTTCAGGACAGAAATAAAAGCAAACTAGCATAGGCAAGGGCCAAGAAGACGGCAACTCATGACTCAAACTAAATACCTGGAGCTGGAATGCCCTTGACTGTTCTCCTGCTAAAACTCGGCGAGTGGAATGGAGTTCCTACATAGATGAAATTCAGTACAGCTAGGCAAGCATGCAGCGAAACTTTTTCATATTAAGAATCATACTGAAGATATCTTGCCTTTTGAGTTTCATCTGTAATGGCCTTCAAGAATGCCACTTCACGTTCGAGACGCACATTATCAGCATGAACAGTGTTTGAGAGGTTGTTTGACTCTTCTTGTGCTAACTCTAAGCCTGCTACCTTCTCCCTCAGCACCTCAGCTTCCTTTTCCTTATTGGCAAGTCTCCTTTCCAGCTGTTCCCTACTGTTGATGACTGATGATAAATTCTTCTCTGCCTGCTCTTTGCTTGCTAAGGCAGTCGCAAGCTGATCTTCAAGTGCAGAGCTTCTTTTGATCAAGTCTGTTATTTTTGCATTGTATAGATGACTAATGTCTGAAGAGCATCTTGCTATTCTTTTTGCACTTGATCCTGCAGTCCCTGAATTTTCTTCGTTGCTGGATAAAACTCTGGCCATGTCGATCTGAATATCGGCTCCTGTTCTCTTGCTCCAATACTCTTTTGGCTGCAAGTTACAATATGTTATGCAAGGGAAGAAATAATACGGTTTACTAGTTCATTGAAGGTGCACACTTACAGTGCTTGCTTGACATGAACACTCATCAGTGTCATCGTATTTGTCATCATCGATCGGTTTCTGCAGTTTTTGAGCTAAGCTGCATGCTTCTGATTGATGGAACTGCCTGTGGAGTGAATTGCCCAAATTTGGATTCTGTAACAGTGACTCGGACAGTGATTCCCTTCTAGGCGGGTGTTCTACTGTAGAAGCAAGACTATGGCTTGCAACAGAACTATTGGAATATAAAGGAGCACAATTGTTGAGATGGCCGGCAAGCTCCTTGGTGCTCGGAGAATATTCGTATAGCAAAGGGTCTACATCAGGGGCAGACCTCCTGCTAAAAGAATGCTCATTTTGTAGTACCACCAATATTTCAACCTGCAGATAATCACACATATTCAGCTCCCTTGGTGCATCTCAAGTCGAAACAAAAATTTCTGAACAATTTAAGCAATGTTCAGGTTCACGCAAGTGACACATAAATGAGCCCAAGTAATATACTTCTGAGTTAATCACGTAAACAAGGATTCATTAAGTAAATGTTAGAATATGACAGTGCGGAATTTCTTTTTTTTTTTTGAGTCTTAACTTGAGCAAAAAAGAAAAATTTGTGCAATTTTTTTGGTTCAAAATTAGGATTCATCAGCTCTTTAAACACAAGAAAATGATCTATTGTAAAAATATTGATCATTTCACCTTGTCGGATGGCTCCTTTTTGTTTCCTCCAAAAGCAACGAGAACAATTTTATCCCTGTGGTACAAAGGAACCATGCTGAAGCCCTGTATCGATTTTTACTTGTTCAGAAAAAAGACAAAATGAGATAACATGGAAACTAGTGTGAACATGAGGCGATAAGAGTCACTTTGGACATGAAGAAGTTTTGATTTGGAATATAATCACTAGTGTGAGAATAATTCAAGCACTAACAGAGGTATTTTTTTCACTGCTTTAGAGATGGTTCTACAGAGTACTTCTAAACTACATTTATATCCACAGAAATAGTCTCAAGATTGAAAAAAAACGTACTTTCTTTGTAGTAATCGAGGAACTAGGGGGCACTGTACAAACTGACCACTTATATTCTACAACATCAAAAGCCCAGGTTTCTGGATACCCTGAAAAGCTCAAATTTTTTGTTAGAAACTGCCATGGTAAGATAAACTGTTATTGTTCGAATGAATGCTTTGCAAAGAAGAATTGAAATGGACCTAACATACGTTTTTTCTTGCTTCCACCACCAGCTATGTACCACTTAGTTCCACATAGAACTCCACTGCAACCGGCTCGAGGTGTTGGATGCGGACCATGGATTTTCACTCTCGACCATACCATCTGATAAGATGATAAATGTGTAAGTAATCTACTGAAGCAATAATCTGTGAGTTCCAATAAATCTCATAGAGCTTACCGTCTCAAAATCTAAAGAAAACAAGTCATTCAGGGTCTTGGATTTTGAGTGGCCTCCAAAAACAAGAAGGATCCTATCTTCATATAATGCAGCTACATGATTGGATCTTGGAGAAGGTCCAGAGCCTCTATAATGTTGATATTCAATTGGTATTAGTATAAATTCTGAATTCAACGACTGAGAATAGAACATTAGTACTGTTGGGTGTTAGGACCCCAAAAAATTATTAGCAACTACCAACCTTTAAATTGTAAAATCTAATGCCAAAGTAAGATCAATAAATATTTCTTTTCCTGCAATGCTGGCAAGGGTCTTCAGAAAAATAACTTACTTATAGTTCAAAGGAAGCCATGTTAATGACTTCAGGTCAAACATGTGAAGGTCATGTCGTTTCTTTCCTTTTGTGTCCTCACCACCAAAAAGTATCAGTGTAGCACCTGCCCTGGTCACCGAGTGGCCACTCCGAGCTGCCTAAAATCAGTACCACAAGACAATTCTGTTAGTTCGTGAGAATGTTTGACCAAAATGTAGTTATTGATATTTCTCATAACTTACAGGGATATCACCCTTGGCTTCCATAAGTGACCAAACTTCTGTTTCCATATTGAAAGTCCACACTGCAGCAAACAAAGGATGTGTACCATATATCTTGGAGAAGCCTAATACTGCATAATTTCTAGATATTTGCAGAATCAAGTAGTACGAGCAAACCTGATAAACGATCTGATGCAGGTTCAGTTTTGCCTCCAACAAGAATAACACTATTACCCCATGGAATCTAGACATCAAAAGAAGCAAGGTTCTTAATATTTCAAGTCATGTGTATAGATATTTCTTCTATTAGTAGTTCCAATATGAAAAGAAGCCAAAAAGAGAGAAGACACATATCTTTCTAACTAGACAAGACTAATCAGAACAACAAACTAGCTTGACCAATGGTAATCACACCAACAGCATTGAGATACAAGAAATATACCAGGCAATGACCTTTGCAGGCTGGCAACTTTAATGAACGTCTGTTTGGTGATGGACGAACCTTAGGAGCTACAGAATCCCATATAAGCTTCTCTAAATTCAATATCTGATGGAAACCATAAATGTTAATTGATAAATAAATGATAGTGCTCAAATGCATTTCCTGCCAACACAAAATTCAAAACCTAATTACCTTTGTATCATCCAACAAC
Source organism: Leersia perrieri (assembly GCA_000325765.3). NCBI lineage: Eukaryota > Viridiplantae > Streptophyta > Magnoliopsida > Poales > Poaceae > Leersia > Leersia perrieri. The sequence goes on from CM002479.1 coordinate 13,018,042, forward strand.
TGATGACCAGAATCACCACCAAACACTACCATCTTGCTCCCTACAATGGCTGCCGCATGCTGTTTAAAAACAGGAGTTGGATATGTCATATATGGAGTTGTCAATAATTGGATAGACCCAATGAAAGCTGCAGACTTGATCCTTGCTAGAGTTCAGGTGTGTACTCACAGCAAAACGCGGTGATGGTCTGCTGCCCTCTGTAGAAAGCACTGCCCAGTTCCGTGAGCTAACCAAAGCATGGTCATCGAGATCATATGTGTCGGATGAGCACCGGAAGGCGAGATCATCTGCACGGCCACTCACTGATGTTGTAATTTGGTCATCCCCCTGAAATATATGAGGGTCCTAAACCATTGGAATGTGCACAAAGTACTTATATCCATACTAGAGAGCAGAGACAAGAACTCCAATTACAAAGGCTCACATTAGGCAGGCTTAGGTGCTTCACAAGCCCTGAAGGACTCTTAGAGCTGTCCAAAGGATCTGTTGAGTGGCCTTTCGATCTGTAAGAACAATAAATTCATGAAAGACAATTATAAAAGAAGCCATTATAGTAGATGGGTTAGCACCAGAATAACAAGGAAATCTGATTGTAACAAGAAAAAGGATTAAATAGCACATGATGAAATCACTCAAACCAGTAGGCTAACTGGATCACAAAGCATTAACCGGCTCCATATATTTACAATGGATTTTATTAATTTGTACCAGCGTTGTTGTTCTGAACATAGTAAGTTTACCAAAAGGATGCACTCACCAGAAATGTTCCAGGACCACATTTGGATCCAGCAAATCATTAAAGCAAGAATAACAATTCAGGTGAAGGTCCTTAAACGATTGCCAAGAATAAAAGTTGTACTGACAGACAAGAAACCGAATAAAAGAATTCCTTTTGGATAAAAAGTAACAAACCGGGAGTACAATCTGTCCACCAGATTCCCATTACAGTTAGAACAGCCACAGTACATACATGTATACCCAATCCCATAAAAGAACTTGCTTTGTATCAAAGGTACAATTTGGTGAAATCCATGGAATAAATTTTCACCTTCCGATCTTCATCCGGCTCCGGGAGAACCCGAACATATTCGGCATAGCCCGTGTTTGCTCCCCCAAATTCTTGTCAGAATCGAACCACCGGAACGCACATTATCCTCTTAGCTGCAAAGAACATACGGGTCAATGCAAGAATTTTACAGTAATAACTAAATAGCAGACTGGAGTTCTTGGGCTTGACCACACCAAATCGTGCCAGAAAACAAGGGAATGAGGACGCCAAAAAAAAAAAAAACTCGAGTGAAACGCGGCCGCGTTACGATTTGGGGGTGCCAAGAAGGCAAAAACAAGAAACCACCCAAAATTTATTTTGAAAGAAACAAAATCAATTCGTCCACTGGGAGGAAATCCAAGAAAGCAGAGAGAGAGGGGAGAGACGAAAATGCAGTCAGAATTCAGAAATGCGCGCTTCTTCAGAAATCCGCACTAACAGGAACAGCAAGAAGGAGAAGAGCTCAGCCTTGGATTCATCGAAAATCACAGTGAACAAGAAAAGAAAGAAAGAAACAGACCAGAAAGATAGAATATGTCTCTCAGATGGATAGCAAGAACTGCCTGCCAACCTACGAGTCTCCGACGGTGAGAAGAGAAACGCCTCCGGTGAAGCCGCTGTCTGCTATCACTATCGCTCTCTCTCTATCTGGGAGAGGAGAAGTGAAAAGGGAGTTGCAGAAAGTAAGCAGAAAGGTGCGTGATCTGCAGGAGAAGCAGAGCAGCAGCAGGACAAACGGTAGGTGGGGTGGAATGGAATTGGATGGTTTCTCTCTCACACACACTGTTTCTTTTTCTTTTTTTTTTTACCCTTCAGTGAATCACTATTGAGTATTGACTGGTCAGTTATGATTTGTGAAGATTTACTGCTCGGATCTGGGACGTCCGATCGGGAACCAGCGGTCCAGATCGATGAGGATGCTGGACGGAAGAGAACGAGTGGGGGTGGAGTACTGGAGTGTGGAGATATGCATTATTATTCCTGCCCTATTATTTTTTTGGTTGAGAAATTTTTCTCCGCCTGTGGATGTGCGCGGTTGGTCCCGATGTGCGACAGGTGTTATGTTGGCTGAGGTGGCAAAGAAAGTGTCATAATTATTTTTGTTGTTTATTGTAGCGTTTTATAAAAAGAAAATCCATGTCCTAAACACGGTCCTTCTTAGAAAACTGCGATACGTAGAGCTAAATTTGCCAATGAAAAGAAGTGACTTTTCTCCCATTAAACCGAAGTTGCACAATGTTTTCTCAGGCACAGAACTTATTAAGAAAAAAGTATTGGGCATAAATTTTAAACCCAAATTGACCTAAGGTTTTATTTTTCGTTATTGAAAGCAGTATGAGAATCCCCGAAAAGAAGAAGATAAAAGGGAGCAATATGGAGAAGCTTGGAACATGTATGACGCAGCCGACAGCCGCAATCAATCCGACCTGACAATGCACACTGTACTGGAACTGGACGGGTATGCTCGCCCAGGATCTTATGTGCAGATACTACTACAAGAACAAAAATTCTCTATTTCATAATGGCATGGACATTGGAAGACATCCTTAAAGACAATCTCATCATAATGCAGGCTATTATAGGTAGAAGCTATTGAAAAAAGTTTATAAATTTCAATGAATCTTAAATCTAATTTTATTTTGATTTATATGCATGTAAAAGTTATCTATTTAACACACCAAAAGGTAAAAAGAAATATGTGTAGCACCAAAATAACTTTCTTCAAATTCCTCACTTTTCCCTCAAGTAACTACTACCCCTCCGTCCTCTCCTGGCCGGCAAGTGTACATCTGACTGGTGACTAGTGTGGATCTCTGTGAGAGCTTAGTGGTCACTCAACCTTGTCCAACGAGCTCCACGGTAGCTAGGAGTGAACTGCCAGCATGAAGACATCTATGACAGTGCATATCAAGCGATGACAACGGTAGCGGCGACAATAGGAGGCCGACAAGCTTGGCGGCTATTGGATGGCGAGCTTGGCAGTGATGTGGCATGAGGGCAAGCATAGTAACTACTGAAAAACAAAGTCGTGAACTTTAGATGGGAATGACAACACCGCTATCAAGGAGGGGAGAACAACTATGTGTGCCTCCATGCAATTGGATTTGAGGCACGCGTGTCCTCTGCAGGCCACGAGTGGCTTTGAGAGGGCATTGCTATTGGACAAGTTGAATATGCTACGCCATGAACAACGGCTAGAACCACTTGCCAAATCAGCATGTTGTGTATGGTAATGGAAGTGTAACCCCGCCGTACTCCTATGCATATATCAAACACACCAATGTGTCATTTAACATGTGTTTACAATAATAGTTTGGATGGTTACTTTGAAGGCATCCCTTATCACACATTTAAAGAGACATTGTATAATACATATAATTCAAGATTATGTTTTTCTATAAAAAATAGTTAATGGTAACATATACGATGGATAACTATTGCTCCTTCACAAAAAAAAAAGATGGATAACTATTGCTAAATTTGGTCTCTGCCATGCACAGTGTTGAGACAAACTCCTGTCTTGCGCAATAGTTTTATTAAACTAATCTAGAATAAAACAAATTAAAGTACGGAAACTTGAATCACATCATAACAAAAGGAATAAACAAAAAAAATGTCCAAGGATGTTCCAATTCCATAACAAGCTACAATATCATGTGCTCACAGGATGTCACGCACATAAGCCAGTGAAACATACATGCATGGGGCAGAGCCGCCAAACATGACTAACAGCACCGTGGGCAAAGGACACATCCATTTGCTGGCGCCAACCATGGTCAGCAGTGTCCACCTACCCCACTCCGTCGATGAAAGATCGGACGATCCTGATGAACCATCTGATTGGTTCATGCATTGACATTTGTAGGGCTCTCCTCCATGTTTAGGCATTTGTTCTTTGCTGGCTTGGTTCATAGAGCTTGAGAGTGACCATCTTGTCCATCCATCATCAATCATGGCCATGCATGGCTCTGGGTTTGGAGTATGCCATACCTCCAAGTCACTACCAACTCACATGGTCTCCAAGTTTGGGTAGTTTGTTGGTTGCATGTTATGTAAGAACAAATTATCTATACTATAATGAAGCAACTTGGTTGCATTCATAAAATCATAGCCATTGATAACTAGATCTAACGCTCAAGATCTACCAAACAATTCATCTTGCTATCCCATTATCCAGTCATCCCCGTGACATACCATACATTCATTGCTCGAACCAAGGAAACAAATCCACACAAAAAAGGGAAACCCGGGAAAAATCTGTAAAAAAAAACGAAACTTGCAATATCAGCACGTCTCCCACATGTCACCTCTCCCTTCTAGCACCGGCGAAGTTCCACGCCTTCCGATCGGCGTGCCTTGCCTCTCTATTACATCAGGCGTCGGTGGCAACTTGTAGTGAAGACGCCGGCCTCCTTTTCCCACTGTCCAGCCTGCTAATTGTTGGATTTTGTCTATGCATATATTATAGATCAATTAAAAGATACATGATGTACTTTCCATCTTTGTTAAGCAGTTTTATTAGCAAAATGGTTTGATGGTTTCCATCGCCAATGTGGTGATTCAGGTGAATGTTAAAAGTAACGATGCAAAGAGGTTTTTTAATCTTGAGAGGTTAGTGGAGTACTGATGATTGATTATTCAGGTGAAACCATGTGCAGTTTTATATATAAAAAAAAGGTATTGAAGCTCAGTGGTGAAAAACAGAAGTTGGGGGAATAATATGGTTTTAAATTGATATGACAAGTTTGGACTATTGAAGAATAGCGAGAGTTACATGCATGGGAAACTACCCTGAATTTTGTTTTTATGCATAGCGCGAGCGCTTATAAGTCTACACTCAATTTTGATTATCATTCAACTTTGATAATATTATATGCTACAGAGACTATGGAAAGTATATGAACAGTGATTGTCTACGAAAGAAAATTCAGATTCGAAAGATACCCTTTATTGATTCGGAAGATACCCTATATTTCTTTCATCAATTAAGCGGGGTATTCTTGAAAATTTTGTACTATACTTCGATTTGTGATTAAATAGTATTGTTGGATTATTTTAAGATCATATTATCAAATGTGACTTTGAACAATTAAATAACAAATATGATTTGTTTATTTGGTGCTGCAACAATTTTATTTGTATATTTACAAACTAATATGTTTGATCTGATTCGTCTCGATCACTACGTGCATTGCACGTGCACGATTACTGGTATGTATAAAAAGAGAACAAATAGTACCAGCTGCTACCTATCTTGTTTTTGGCATCTTTTGGACCACTTCATGCTTGGATGGAAGCTTCTCATTTTTAATCATTTTTGGCAATGTAATGCAGGGATTGGATGGATGATACAAGATTGCCGGTTCGGCAGTTGCATGTTTTTTTTTTTTGTTAAACTTAGAGTAATGTTCTTTTGCTTGACAATTTTTTATGCGAATCTTTAAAATACAGTGCATGCTTCTAGTTTATTAGTGCTAATTAATGCATAATTAGTGATAGAACATAAATATATATAGAGATAATTATTCAGTTTCTATAGCATATATTTATAGAGAAGATAAATAACATTCATTTCTCTGAAAAGTTTGGTAACTAGCACGTTCAATTAATTTGATAATGCTTTCTCCATTAGATTAGTGTTTACTGATAAAAATAATATAAATATATCCTTTTTCAACAAGAAGACTTGTTTGTCAAACCTAGTATTTTAAAGCTTTTATGTTCTTAACTATAACAGAGAGAGAAGAATAGGAAAATAGTTTATTGGGGGCCAAATCTGTCTTTACAAGCCTACTTTGGTGATGAATTAATAAGAGTTTTGCCAAGCAAGTTATTCTTCACTTGGGTCGGCCACCGTTGAGGCAGAGAGAAGAGAAATGAGAGAGGAGAGACGATTTGGTTGGTGGCGGCGCCGGCGGCGGTCAGCGGCGATGCCGCTGCGGCGACTCGCTCTCTTTTTTCAGTGATGCTCTCCATGTCCTCCCCTATGGCGACTGTCCCCGAGCTCAGCGGATGCGGCGGTAGTCGCGGAGGAGCGCCTGTTTGCCCCGCCGGGGAGGTTTGTGCGGCGCCATTCGTTGTCGCCGGCGAAGTTTGCAAGGAGTTCTTCGCTGGAGATGCCAACGCTTGAACGATTGGTCTCTCGCCATCCTGCAAGGGAGAAAAAAAAGCTGTGATGGATCATCATCAGATCTGAACCAACAAGCAGCAGAGGCAGATTGGTGCACAAGGTGACTATAGATGTGTTATGAAACAAATATCTCCTCCTACAACTTCTACGTGAGAACAGATCTAATAAAGAGAGAGCTCCAGCCTATATCCTGTATTTATGTGTCTATTTCTGCAATGCTCTTGGTGAGGGAAGGGCGCGGGTGTTCTACATCTTCTTATGCCTCTACTGTTGCGGGAGGAAAGGAACGGATCCGGTGATCCGCTAATAAGCACGTTGTTTTATAACACGTTATTAGCAGCTCTCCGTTCATCGGTTAGTCGTTCCTGTATTTGTTTAGATTAATATCTAATTACAGATTTTTCTTATGCATGTACTGATCAATGGGCGATGGAGCAACCGTGTATGGTTGTCAGATCAGCTTTGCCCACACAGCCAGGAGCATCCGTGGACTCGGCCTCCTACGGGACGATCAATATGCGTGCTACCGAGGTTATAAGTAAGATTAGTTTTTAAACTAATTTACTAATTCAAAGATACATCCAGGCATGTGTCTATCAAGGTACACAATCTACAGTTAAAACTGTTGAATGCAATTAGTGGATTGGTTAGGTTTTCTTGTTTCCATCATGTTGTACGGATGCCATGCTAGCAGTAGATTAATTTCCTGCCTTTGATGATCTAGCATTGGATTAGTTTCCTGTTCTTGATCTATATGCATCTGTTGTGTTCGTGAAAACAAGTGTAAACTGTGTGCATAAATTGCTAAATTGATGGGTTGCTCTAGACTGGAGCGACTTTGATTCGGCTGTGCCGAACCGGTCGTCTCCACCACCACTCGCATCTTTAACTCTCTATCTCTCTCCGATGATGCCACGCCGGGAACGCTGCGCCGCCATCTCAGTCTATGTCGTCGGACTTGGAGACGCGCTAGTAGTCGTTCGCTGCCGCTGTTGGGCACGCCATTGGCCTAGTGCCAATGCCGTCGCGGGAAACCGCCGTCTCGGAGAAAGCCCTAACCCCATGTTGTTGTCGTCGCTGGAACCAATGCTGAAAGCGAGGCGCCGCCGCCGTTGATTTCCCATAGACACTGCCGTCGAGCTGTGGTGGGATGGCGATGGGTCGTCAGCCGCCTGCTATCGGATTGATCTCCGCCAAGACTACATGGCCGGACATATCCGCGAGGTCGTTGTCATTGTTGACTGATGCCATCCTCGTGGCCGCTGTCGCCGTTGCACCCCACCGACGCTGCCAACGTGCCGTGGTGGAGGACAATGGGTCGCCGGTGTCTGTGGATTGGATCAACACCTCGGACGGATACGACGCGATGTTGTCGCTGGGATTTTGGATGTCGCGTTGGGAGCCGCTGTCGCCGCCGTTAAATCCACGGACGTTGCCGTCGTGCCGTCGTGGTAAACATGCGGGTCAAACTGTGTCGCTCCACATGCTGTCAAGATCGCCGCCATATCGTTGTCGCCGTATGGAGCGATGCCACCGCCGCCGTCTTGCCTCTTGGGCAGTCGATGGGACGTCGGAGGCATCTTCGCCGTATGCCGCCTCCTTCTCTGTCATTGACAGACGACGGCTGCCACCGCTGCCGCCATGTCCATGGGACTGACGTGTGGAGCGACGGGCGCCATCGCGGGTGACGGGAGTGAGAGGGGGAAACCCCAGTTCCCTCTTTTCTCTTCTGTTGGTCTCTTTGGTAGGCTTGACTGGGCCGGACTACCTTCGATCGACCAATTTGGCCCAATAGCTCGGGTTAGCCCAAACAAAACTAATAAAATAATAAACCTCGAAATCCTAATAGGGCCTAGAGTTTTGGAAATTCGGCCTATTAGGCATTTTGGGCCACACGGCGTTTGTGAGTCCAAATAAGATCGTGGCACGAACGGTAATTCGGCCCAATTATTTTCAGTTTATTAAAATATTTGCGTATAAATCCCTAAGAGAGGTTGATTTTACGCCTAAAGTTCACTGTTTAATGTAATTTTACAGTTTGAACCTTGTAATTAATAGAAATTACATGTTTTTGTTTGTGAGGCTATCTCTTGTTGTTTAGGCCTTGTACTAGTTGGTTAGTTGGTTTCTTGCATGTAGGTCCTATGAGGTACCTAATAACCATGTTTGGTATTTTGAAGCATTTAATTGCTTTTAAATTTGATGCAACTCCAACTAAATAATCTATAGATGGATTCTAGGTTATGATGCTTCCATAAATGTATTCACCTAGTATAGAAACCACCTTGGAAGTATTATACTGGGTTTATATTTCCTGTATTTGTGTGTGATGATTTTCAGTGGTGCATAAATATTGGAAATATAATGCCATAAAGACCAATTAAATAACAGAAAATCATCTAATGCATGGAAAATTCTGGGAAATTTGATATCCATGGCTATAGATAAGACCACTCTTTACTGTTAAACTCCTTCATACATAAATGGTGCAGTAGATGTGTCTACAGGATGGAGTCACGTGTGCTTTGTCTACGAGATCCATGCTTTTGCCAAATTCATTGTAGACCATCCGTTTGCAAGTTGCGTTCTTTGAGAACTGCATGAAAATGTTTTGGATGGATAGTACGATGAGTTAATATCAAAGTATTCAACGGCTGTTGGATGACTTTAGGCATTAATGTAGAGCCATCTATACCCATATTCACACTTAGAATGAGATTCTGAGTTGTTGAAATGTATGCAAAATAGACATTGTGTTTGGAATTCAGTGTGTCTTCTCCTAGTTGCTTAAAATCTTAATCGGAATACGGTCGGACTACGGTCGACCTAGTTGCTTTCTCTATGGTTGAGAGCATAAATTTCTGATTTTGAGATAATGATTATACCTCATTTTCTGGCAACGGGTTTTGTACGGTTCATTATTTTGAGTTATTTCTCGCCTTGTTCGGTGAGAGATGCAAAGTGTTTTCTCGGTGTGGAATGACACTACTCATATGGTTGCCCACTTGTGCACATATGTACTCAAAATAGTTTGGAACTTGTTGTCCTAGCTGGATACCAGAAAATATTAGAGGAAAATCAAACGGATTAAGCTCAATAGTAGAAGTTGTGCATATGCATTATTCCCACATTACTATAGAGCGAGCAGCTTGACTATAGTGTTGACCTAGTCTCGATCCAGTAGTGGATCCAGGCGCTACATGGAATCTTTGGTTGTGAACCAAAGTGCTTGTAGTGTTTGTCTAATATATTGTTTGACAACCGGAGTTGTATTATCAGTTTTGAGCATGTCCTAGGAGGACGTTGGTCGTTTATGCTGTTGCCAAGCAGTAACATCTTTTGCTTAGTTCGGAACTTTGTATTAGACTGATATTTCCCAGATAAAACAAGTTATTGGTCTTTCCTGTTCTATTCTAAAGCTTATCTTCATGCTAGAATCGATAAAAATGCTTTAGCCTAAGAACACTTAGTGTAGTGATCCGAGTAGTTGATACCACTTATACAGTTCGGCGTAACTATAATTCAGACATGGTGGCTTTGCACCATCGCGTTTGTGGAGCGTTTATGTAATCATTAACTACATTTTGGTTGGTTGTCCATGGGTTGATGACCATTAATGTCGCACGCTGGCATACTGTGCCATGTGGACATGTGCAAGTCTAAAATTGGTTTGTCGTGTTACGTGCGTTGAGCTTGTTGAGTCAACGACAATTACACTGACACGGTCCACTATTGATGTGGATACGTCTGAATATAGATGGTTTTATCATCGATATTACCATTGATGGAGGTATGGACTATCTCTGAATGGCTATGCCTAGGGGACATTGGCAATGTGGTTTGACAGCTCGCTCGTGGATCATACCTAAAACATGCTGCTTAAAATTTAGTGACCCAATTCCAGTGTCTGGTATGAGTAATTGGGGTCCAATTTGGGCAATTAACAAGCTAGAATATAACACAACTCTGTACCACAGAAATCTGCTTGGCAGCGTTGGCCAGGGGTCGCGCTATTTTAGTCGTACTCATTATTGAGCGCGTTGGAATGCGTTTTGCCATCACTGGTTGCCTTCTTAAGCATATGACACGGGATGTCTAATGCACGTCGATCCGGAATTGATTGTGAGTTTGAATGGCAATGGATGGGCATTAATCAACTGGAAATGAGTATGGCTAGTATTTGCATCTTGGTTTGCATATACATTTTGATAGCAATGGTGGTTTCGCAGACTTGTATATCCTAACTAGACGGTTGAGGATATCTCTTCGGAGGAAGGAAGAATGCAGTATTCATGTCACTATATTAGTATAAGTCTAGGCTCACTGCATATAACTGAAAATCTCTCCTATTTAAAGTGCGTAATATTTCCCAAATTATCACCACCGTAGCATATCTTCGCGGGAGAACACATATGTTTGAGGTGAAAGTCCTTAATCTTGTGCCGTGAAACGGGGATTGTTAATATGCTATTACAGATATCTCGACATTAGGGGGAGAGAAATGCCCATTTGGAATGCCTGGAGATTTCTTTCAGTGGACGCACTAGCCAAACTGAATATGTTGATTTAGTTTATACTCCTGGGTGCTTGGGGCACGGAATTTTTGCCAGTATATCGTATGAGGAACAACCAATGGCTGTTGAATTGAGTAATGCTCCTACTTGTTATAGTTGTGGATTGAGCCGGCCTTAATATCATATCCACGTGTGACTTATGGCATTGATCATGTTTAGCGGGGACGCCTGCAAAACACGATGTGTGGGCCTTAGTCAGAGCATAAGAGTTCTCACTGGATGTGAGTGTACTCCTCTAATTCTCCTGGTGGAGAACTCACCTTGGGAAGGTGATGCACCTCATGACGATAATCGTCTTCGAGACGATATTCCTAGCAATGCGCGCATGTTTTGGTGCTGGGAATCGGAACAACCATGGATCAATCATTTTGGGAAATAACGAAGATCTGGTTAATGTGTAAGTGGGAATAAATGTGTCGACACCATGTCGCCTCTTGCTAATGATTCTCTTTGAGAGAACCCAGATCCGGAACCAAGTCCATGGCACGAGCGTCGGACGCTCATATCGGGTCAAATGAAAATGCAATTGAGGCTGAACCAAATCGCCAAATGAAAGTCGTGAATGTTGTTCGGATTTTTATGGGTCATTATTGAGATAATGAGGTGGTGACGTGCGATGGTTCATGTAGGTCTTGGTGAGACCTATCCCCACATGACATAAATGCTTCACTATGTATGTAATACAACTGTCAAATGGCATGAAATAAATTATACAGTTAACGGATTTGTGGAATCCATGAGGAGGTCTTCATAGACTCCGAATTTAGAGTGCAGCATGCAAACCTTGTACCAATTGGTATTCCGGTAAGAGTACCATCTCCCTGTTGTGGAGAAAATTTTAGTTGTGGAATTTCATATGAGGGGGAGATCTCATTGGTGAAATTTCCTCTAAAAAATTAATTAGTAAATCTGAACACACCAATAATAGTCAATCCCTAGGAGGGATGGTGGCCTGATTATGACCCGATGAGATTGAAATGAGAAGCCTAGTGAGATCAGACGAGAGCGTCTATAAACACATATGTATCTCGGAATAATCACTAGAGTATGTATACTCGTAATACCTGCTCCACCTAATGGTTGGAATGGTGGTGTCCTCTCTAATACCTGCTTGGTATATTTGGTGTTGTTAGCTGTGTTATCCCCCACAGTATTAGTTTCAGACGAACTAGTTACTCTTGTCTGTTAGACAGGTCTTTGGAAGACTTATGGTTGATCCTAGTGGATCCCTGTCTACCGTTAACACCATCAGAGAAAGTTGCAATGATCAAGGCCTAATGCTTGATGGGTCACACTGGAGGTGTGTGCCGTTGTGATTTGTTTATTCCGACGAAATTGATTGTGTTGCACAACAGTGTGTATTGTGGTATATGATAGTGATAGCTCGAGATTGCCAGATCAGGTTTGCCCCGGCGAAGGGAGTTCGCGTGAGGAACTGAAACCGGTATGCCGAGCGTGCGGAATAAGAACCTGACGCCTCCCATCTCCAAACAATTTTATCTGGTTCATTGTTCAGGTGGATGGAGGAAATGATCTCCCAAACCTTGAGGTATTCAAGCACCGCTTGCATAATCAGAGCGCCCCGCAGATCCTTTACCCAGCGATGTTCAGAAATTGCCTCAGCCACTGTTCGCCTCGAACGGACGCGATTAGGCACCATGCTGAAAAGGCAGGGAGCGATAGATTGCAAGGAACGACCATCAACCCAGCTGTCACACCAAAAATGCGCCGAAGTACCATCCCCCAACATCCAGAGCTTGTTGCTAAATCTCCATGTGTTCGTAAGCTCATGTATAGTTCTATCTTTGTTAGATGCAACTGTTGGCCTTTCAGCAACAATGCTTGCTGCTAATTCATTTAGTCTTTTGGATATTTTGCTTGATCTATTTGTTAAGCTCTGTATGTGCCTTAATTTGTGCTAATTTTGTCTGAACTGTTTGCAATTCTGTTATTTTGTATAGGGGTAGTGGTAATAGTGCAATGGCAAGCTGTCAGCATATTTGTCTCATTGACAACCAGAACAAGAAAGAATGCATAGCTATAATCTAGTTTTGGAGGACTACAGTAGGTAGCAGCATGTTCTTCCTATTGATTTGTCCATAACCACCGCAAGGCTGTTTTTCTCTCTCTCTGTGTCTGTCTTTGTTTGAGCTTTAGGAATTTTGTCTAGAAGCTCTCTCCTAAATTTTACTATATGTAATCTCTGTCTAAATTTTGTCATATTTTGTCTGAATTGTTTCTTCTGAACTTTCTGTATGTGTCTTTGTCTAAATTTTGTCATATTTCATTATTCAGCGATGGAAAGGAGAAAACCAACATCAACACCTCTGGTCATTCACGTTGACACTGTCAAGGCGAGCACCATTGCTCACTTGACCTGCAAGCTTGGAGGTATAGACTACCATCATTTTGTCTAAATCTATGTTTTTAATATTTATCTGAACATTCTGAAATCAGTGTCTATTTTTTTAGCGCCATGGAAGACTGTTCTGCTGTTAGTAGCTCCTCATGGCATGAGTTTTGTCAGTGTTTTATGTGCGAGCCTACATGCTCTTCAAATTAGTTTTGTATGCTGGATGTAACAATTTTGTTTGGATGAAATGATAACTTAATTCTGATTTACGATGCTTATAGTATAATTAGTTTCGTGAGCACTTTAATGTATCTGTGTCTGTATATCTTTGTGATTTTCAATGGTTTGCATAACAGAGGCTATTTTGATTGAATTTCAGAGGAAACTAGTAATTAATTTCAACTTGAATCTTCAATCTTGACTTTTGTCAATACCTTTATCTTACATTTTTCCCTCCGCTGGCAAGTACACTTGTCATTTATCTCCTCATATCAGAGGAAACTAGTAATTAGTTTTTTGACAGATTCTGTGGTCAGGCTGGCAAGTCCACTTGGTCCACTTGGATGACTTACAAGGAAGAACCCATCCGAGCCGCAGCATCAGCAAGGTGCGCAATTCAGGATTTTGATTTGTGGCCTGGGCATTTTTCCGGTGAATGCTGAATGATTAAGAATTACTACTTTTACGATTGATGATCTTTACTTGTATATATTTGCCTCAAAAGTACTTTCTTTTATTGAGATTAGCTGTGTCAGGTCAACATGTAACCAACCATCCATATTTCAGTGACATGCTAGCTGTTGTCACTTTTGTTCAAAAGAACTTTGTTAGCACTGATATTTTGAATTCCAAAGTCCTGTATATCTTTGTCTAGCTGTAAATTCCAAAGATAGATATTTGGAAATTGTGAGATCTCATCTTACTTTCACCTATTTGCGGATTATATTTTCTATATCACAGTTTTTAGTAGAGAGTGTTGTGCTAATTTGTTTGAACAAATTTGTTTCACTGTAATTTTTGTCTCATTTATGTTTTGGAGTAGGATTAGATGTCTAAACTAGCAGAACCTAGTTCTTACAATCAGTTCTGTGCAGCTGTTTGTCTTATGCTTAGCTTAGCTTTGTCAAAATTTGTCTAAACTGTTCTGTGATTCTGTACTCCTTACTTTTTTTTACAGACAAGCAAGGACTGGATACTGAGATGCAAATTCAGTTCAGGATACTGAGATTCAAAACTTGCTTACAATAATTTTTCTTATTAGTTCATTTTTGTGCTACTTATTTTTTTGTCACGTATAAATACACAAAGAACTTATACTAGTTTCGTTAAGCCTGTCAGTGTGTTAATGCTTCTGTGCGGCTTGCTTTTTTGAATCCATAGAGAACAGTGCGTGAACGATGTTCGGCAGTGAGCGACGGCGACGCTGGCAGAATTCTGCAGAAACAAGACAAAAATTTAGCAGGCAACATATAGAGCTGATGCGTTATTTTAGTTAGGTTCTGTGGTGATAAATAATACTTAACAATTAATCTACAGTGGAAATGTATTCAATTCCCATGCATATTGAAAAAAAAAATTATTGATTTGTCATCCGGGACTCTGATACAGACATTGTGCGCACGGACAGGGGACGATTAGGACATCTGCTTAATGCCTTTCAGGCAGGGATCAGGCTGGGATCACAGCCTGCGTACATGGCGCAAGAACTGTAGTGGACATGGGCATTGGTCATTTGATCCTAGAGACTCACGCTCTAACAATTCAACGAGCAGTTTCCACCTCACTCTTTGGATCTCTCAGTTTGTGGTGGCTTGGTGAACGAGCTGAAAACTATGTTGGCTTCAGGTTTCTTTTCTGCCAGGGTTCAGTACAAACCCAGGAATTGTAATAGACTAATAGGATAGCTCGCGCACTAGCAGTAGCAGCTCAGGGTACGCCTTGCTCGATTGATGAGAGTCCCTTCGTGGATAATATATCTCGATGATTGTATCTTAAAATTGGTGGCCAAGGACATTTCGGACACGGCTAATGGGAATCCTTTTTCCACTAAAAAAAATACTCTCATCAATTCGTGATGATTTGCTCCTGGGTCACCAATTTTAAGACACAATCATCGAGATTATTCGACCAAACAATTCCTTTAAATTTATTGTTTGGCTTAAGTTAGTCTCTGATGTTTCGTTCCGGGTCAACTTAGTCTCGATGTTTTAAATTGACCAAACAAATCCTTTAAATTTATTATGTGGCTCAATATAATTGTTAGACCACTAAAACGTCACATTAGCGTGCCACATCATCTGTGCATGAAAGCAGAAATTAAATGACAATTGTAGCCTCATAAAAGAAGGGAAACACTAACTGTTATGGAAATTGATAGTTTTGTGTAATACATAATCAAAATGTTGCATTTTGCATACTAGTAATAGGCCCGTGCTAACGCTACGGCGACTACTATTGTCATAAATGAGAACACCCAAAGACACTGGTACAATATGTTTTGGCAACCGTAGAATGAGATAGTTATAAAATTCACGCAATTACTGAAATTTGCATGTAACATCTCCGTGCTAACGCAGATAGTTATTCAATGTACGCAGATAGATAGGTGACAAATTTCAAATACTTACCTTGCATCCAGCAAAACTGCCTCTGTAGAATCGCCCCCCGACTTGTTCAACAGGATGCCAGTACTTAACAATTCCAGCTATGTCTGCAGAAAAATTTGTTGACCAGCGTATGTTATCACCACCAATGAATTTATTTATACATAAGCAACACAAGGTGTCATCCTTACGATAACTTACCTACAAATGTCTTGTTCGAACGTTCAAAGACATTATCAAACTTTGTAAGATGCTTTGGGTATAAGGGAAATCGCAACGGAGGATTATAGGGCTCAGCTATTGTGGTCTGTACAAAAATGCACTCGTAATCTCTGCCAATAGCCCGAAATTCCAGCAATTCTGCAGAATTAGGCTGGAATTTGACGCCATGTATGGTATAGCAACACCCCTCTTCTAATCTATAGTTGAAGTGGCTCACTTCTCTTCCTGTAGCAATTGCGTCCATTTTCGAGCCTAAAAATTCAACAGGCAATGATGAGCCCAAATCAATTTTTAAATTTTTCTATACTACTGCATATCTAAATAGGATGTTGAACTTACAGTAGTATCCATCAAAATGTAATACTTCTTGGTACCACGAGGCCCAACAATGACATTCAACTTTGCATCTACTTTTACCACAATACTGAATTGTCGATTTACGTTTGCAAATTCGACATCATCAAAATTTTTAAACCTTGCAAAATATACAGCCACATTTTAATGTTAATTAACAATTGAGTTTGTATTAGTCAATAACAAAAACATACCTGCGTATCGGATTTATGTGACCTAAAAAATCTGCATACGTCCTTTTGCGCATCAGATTATTCGCGGCCATTGAGCTACAAAGACAAGTAGACGGCAATATATAAGGACAAATAGAAGTAGCCACTATGAATAAAATAAAATATGATCAAAATGATGATTCCACGGTGTTACCCTTCTCCACAGCAAAGGCAATCAATTTATTTGTCCATAGAAATAAGAATAATAAACAAGATTTGTGATAAAAGAAAAGGAAGATTGTCAAGGCTAGTTTTAGTCAATTAATATTACTTGCAGCCAAATGATCAGCCAAAACTGACACCAAAAATTGCAATGATCAGCCAAAACTGACAATATGATCAGCCAAAACTGACAACAAAAGCAAATGATCAGCCAAAACTGACTCGCAAAAATTGCAAAGTTTTACAACCTATCAAGCAATAATTCTTCTAGAGATAGTAATGTTATTTATAAGGAAGTATCACTGTTATACGTACCACATATTTGAGTCATACGCACATGTGTGACAAAAGGGCAATTACCACATACTTACATGAGGCATTGACTTTAAGGTTGCAGTGATGGAGTGCTTGTTAAAAGGATAGCAGGTTTCTAGGCCACATGCACTTAATATGATTATAGTGTTAAACCATGCCTATCCCAAAGCTGCAGTCTATGGACAAAAAAGGAATACCAACAGCTGAATGCTTATGCCAAAGCTGCAGTCTATTGAAACAGTAGAAGTACCACGAACTGAATGCTTTGATATACGTATTATTTATGCCATGTGGAGATCAGTGGAGGAAAACCTCTTGATGGACAGTGCAAGCCAGAAACAAATCGATCAGAAGAAACTTATAATAACACCCCAAGGAAACAAATCGATCAGAAGAAACTTATAATAACACCCCAAGGCACAACGCATGTACTCGAAAAACATAAAATTTTTGCTCTACTACTACAGTTCCAGACACCTGAGACACTACTTTTATTCAGTTTGACCTGTTGAATGGGTAATAATTAAACTGAAATTAAAAAAACCCTACAGATCTTAATCATAGATCAGTATCAGAGCCTCTCAAATGATTTGAACACGATTGAACATGCCTACTGAATCATAGGCTAATTACATTAAAAATAAAACACAACACCATTAAAATGTGACTTGTTCAATCGTGTTCAAATACTGTTTGGTCATATGTAATGTTGAGCTCAGTTCAGATGACCATAATAAGCAATCTTCTAATATAATAATCAAATTTTGAGTTCTATGAAAGAAGCCATGAGACTTTGATAATGTATATAGGCACAACTTATAAAAATAATTACACACCTGGTGATTGCAACAAGATGCCTCCTACTCGCTAAACTGTCTGTCTGCAGCAATAATACAAGTCAGACAAGATATAATCTCACACAAAGTTTAGGTAGGCAACACTGCAAATCTACAAAATAATACCCCTGCCTTTGCAATTTTTAGGATATTTTCCCACGGATTTAGTTCAGGCATAGTATGTTCACTTCATATAAGAGTGTAAACATCAAATTAATCTGTTTGGTCACACATCAAACTAAAAAAAATTCAGGATTAGCAAGAACAGACCAACATATAGGCTACTAACTTCATCATATAAATATAAAGAATAATGGATGGCAGGTACAGTACAAGAAAGCTGGATCTTGGACTACTGGTCGAATGTCTCACATTTTCCTCCAAAATTATAAAATGAACAGTATTATTTAGCACAAACACAACATAAAGGAACCAGCATACATGCATTTTAGAAGGAACAGTTTCAGTTGTTGGAGAAATTAACAAGCACCCCGTGCTTTCATCTGTTCTCTATGTTTTTTGGAAGCATCTTGTCTCCAAATAAATTTCTCATAAGTCAGAAGTTACCGTCTGACCTATAGTTTTTTCTGAAAAAACATTATTGGGTTGCTTTCGTTGAGTTTAGTCTTTTCTTTAACAACCATGAGTGTTTATATCAAAAACACAAATCAGAGCACTTGCACATCATTTTCATCACGGCTGCTATCTCAATCAGAAGGACAAAGGGATAAAGCTGAGCAATTTGATAGTCTCATCCCAAAGAAAGAAGTTCAAAATACAAGGAATTGAGAACAGGAATGTGTTTGAGGTAAATGATTATCAGGTAAATGATCAACTTGTAACCTCCCAGATTTTGAGACCTATCAATTTGTTTGATTATAAAAAAAAAAGGACAAAAATACATCGAATGAGAAAGGGGTATACCTGATGACGCCGGCAGTCACACTCCGTGTACTCTGCAGTGTTAGCCAAAAACTTCTTAAATATAAGGCTAGTACGCACTATTGATGGCGGGAGAGATGTGGAAAGCAAGATTAAGGGCAAGATTGGCGGGAGAGATGTGGAAAGCAAGATTAAGGGCAAGATTACCTAGATGTGTTGCCCATTGAGCGAGGCGCAATGGGACCGGGATCCGCGAATCACTCCGTGCGTCAGCCACCATCTAGCCACGCGGGGGAGCTCAGGCCACGCGTTAGCCGGCGTTGAAGGAGCCGTCGACGGAGGGAGGCGAACATCGCGGCGGCGCAAGAGGAAGAATAGGAACGTCGCGGCGGCGCGGGAGGAAGAATAGGCTACGGCGACGCGAGAACTGCAACGAACCTCTCCCAGGCGGTGCCAACTCAGCCGGCACGGTGCCGGCACAGATGGGGGGGTGCGTCTAGCTGCCTCTCCCCGGCGTCGTCCGCCTCTGTCGCAACGGCGTCGGCGCAGATCTGCGGCGCCGCCATGGTAGCGCGTTCAGAGGAGGGGAGGCTCTCCACCGGGGGAGCGAGGCGCGGCGCCGCGAGCCTCGCCCTCTGTCGCATCGATAGAGGCGGCGGAGTGAGGAGGAGGCAGCGGCGGCGCGGAGGGAGATCGGCGTAGCGTCAGGGGAGGGGAGTGCGGGGTCGGAGAGACGATCCCTGTGGAGACAATCTTTCAATCTTTCGGGGGGAGGGAGAGGGAGCTTGTGTAACACTACTAAAAAAAAAATAAGTAGTAGCATATATTGGCTGGTTTTTACTAAATAAATATATAATTAAATATTTTTTAATTTTTTATCTAAGATAGTTATGTCTTATATTTTATAATATATGAATTATAATATGCCAGATGCCACAGGTGGATAGAAAAAGGAAAGGGGCAAAATGTATTGCTTTGTTAATTGCATATTAAGAGGCTGAATAATGGAGTTTAGCAGTCACTGGTAAGATGGAAAACTACTAATTAATCATCCCATGCAGCCGTATAATACTTAGATTGCAGCAATCGTAATCGAGATGATGCATGCACTGAAACAATTGTTCGTCTTTGTTTCATGTGCTGTATCTAATGATTGATGAAACATTCGTAATGTTACTGAAGTTGCAGCAATCGTAATCTTTGTTGTGAGCTAAACATATATGCAAAATGCAACATTTTGATTATGTATTACACAAAACTATCAATTTCCATAACAGTTAGTGTTTCCCTTCTTTTATGAGGCTACAATTGCCATTTAATTTCTGCTTTCATGCACAGATGATGTGGCACGCTAATGTGACGTTTTAGTGGTCTAACAATTATATTGAGCCACATAATAAATTTAAAGGATTTGTTTGGTCAATTTAAAACATCGAGACTAAGTTGACCCGGAACGAAACATCAGAGACTAACTTAAGCCAAACAATAAATTTAAAGGAATAACTTAAGCCAAACAATAAATTTAAAGGAATTATTTGGTCGAATAATCTCGATGATTGTGTGTTAAAATTGGTGACCCAGGAGCAAATCATCACGAATTGATGAGAGTTTTTTTTTTAGCGGAAAAAGGATTCCTATTAGCCGTGTCCGAAATGTCCTCGGCCACCAACTTTAAGATACAATCATCTAGATATATTATCCACGAAGGGACTCTCATCAATCGAGCAAGGCGTACCCTGAGCTGCTACTGCTAGTGCGCGAGCTATCCTATTAGTCTATTACAATTCCTGGGTTTGTACTGAACCCTGGCATAAAAGAAACCTGAAGCCAACATAGTTTTCAGCTCGTTCACCAAGCCACCACAAACTGAGAGATCCAAAGAGTGAGGTGGAAACTGCTCGTTGAATTGTTAGAGCGTGAGTCTCAAGGATCAAATGACCAATGCCCATGTCCACTACAGTTCTTGCGCCCATGTACGCAGGCTGTGATCCCAGCCTGATCCCTGCCTGAAAGGCATTAAGCGGATCTCCTAATCGTCCCCTGTCCGTGCGCACAATGTCTGTATCAGAGTCCCGGATGACAAACGCTTGTTTAGATTTAAGGGTTTTTTTTTTCAAAAATATCACATTAATATTTGGACACATTTAAAATATTAAACATAGCCTAATAACAAAACAAATTACATATTCCGACGGTAAACAACGAGACGAATCTTTTGAGCTTAATTAAGCCATGATTAACCATAAGTGCTACAGTAACCAACATATGCTAATGACTGATTAATTAAGCTCAAAAGATTCGTCTCGCAGTGCAGTCGGAATATGTAATTTGTTTTGTTATTCGTCTATATTTAATACTTTAAATATGTGTTTAAATATTGATATGATATTTTTGGTCAAATTTTTTTAATCTAAACAAGGCCTCATTTATGTCTTGACCAGAGCGGCCAAAGCATGAAGGGTCTCTTCTACTCTCCCCTTGTTTGACACTGTTTCTCATATTCATTCACATCACATCCGTAGACATGTGAGCATCTGAATCTGTTTTGCTTGCTTGTGTAGGTTCTATTCAACTCCCTCCATTTCACATTTGACATTTCACATGGTGAGGTTTTGATGTTTTTGCTGATAATATTTGGTTATTCGTCTTATTTAAAATTTTGTGCAACATATAAAATAATAAGTTGTTCTTAGAGTACTTTTGATTAAGTCACAAACAAAATGAATGAAGCTTTCATAATTTTTAAATAGAGTAAATTTCACAAAACTACAGGTAAAAAAAGATGAATGATCAAACGTTATAGAAAAAAAAAGTCAAAACCCTTATATTATGGAACCGAGCCAGTTTTACTACTGCGGTGACAATCTCTGCAAGCTGGATCTGCATGTCCTCTAGACTTGGGTACTGCCAAATATGCTTCTGTTCATTTGTTGTTCGGAATAGTGGAAAAAACAATAGTGTTACACGTAAAAAAAAGTCATTAGCATATAATTAATTAAGTATTAGTTATTATGGAGGATATGAATATGGGGTACCACACGGATGGCTATGGGCCTAAAGAAAGGAGGTAGCCCATTAGTATGAATTACAAGCCTGGCCCATATTTGCCTTGCTTCACACGGCAAGTATTCAAAAGATAGAATCATTTGTAAATATAGAAGGTCCCGAGTCGTATGTATCTCGGAGATTATACTTGTCAAAGATAGAGATCCGGCTGGATAATGCCTTGTGTTCCACGGTAATCGAGTCAGGCGGAATATTGTAACAAACTAGGAAACCCAAGATTGTTTCCTAGTTGGACTCAACTCCTCAAACTCTATATAAGGGGAGTCGGGGGTCCTCAGAAGGACACATTGCAGAGTTTCATAGGTAAACACATTAATCTCAAACTTGGCAGAATACATCCACCGGACTGGATTAGGGTTATTAGGCTGTGTTCTTTTGTAGCCAAATGCAACTCGGAATAGTATTTTTCTTCTCTAGCACGCTTCCCAATGTGCGTAAAAATGTGTTTTTTGGAAAAAAATTTTCTACACGAAAGTTGTTTTAAAAAATTAAATTAATCCATTTTTGAAGTTTAAAATAACTAATACTTAATTAATTATATGCTAATGATGTTTCTCGTTTCACGTGCAAATACTATTCCGAGTGAACCTCACGAAACGAATGCAGCCTTACTCCATTGAAGGGTTTGAACCAGTATAAACTCTCGTATTCCGTTGCCATTGATCTTTTCGAGTTTGTGTGCCACCCCATAAACAATATTGCCGATACAAAACATTAATAGTTATTTTAAATTTTAAAAATAGATTACTTTAATTTTTTAAACAACTTTTGTATATAAAATTTTTCCAAAAACTATACCGATTAACAGTTCGAGTAGCGTGTCGAGGGGGAAAGAACCGTAGCGAGTTGCCATTCTGCTCTTTTGTGCCTAAATGGGTAAATTGTCTACTGGCTACCGTATTTTTCTCCCTCGATCTGCTAAACACCACAAATGAACACAACCCAAATTTTGGATGCTTTATGCATGCCAGTCCGACGTCTTTTCTGTTCAGCATACATTGATCGGTTGGCTGCTTAGTGGATATCCAAAAAGGGTGAGAGTTACGTTACTCTTGGAGAAATGTGTCCATGCCGCCATTCATGTGGACCCATCTATACTTATAATGGAGCAACTTGGTTGCATTCACAAAATCATAGCCATTGATAATTAGATCCAACGCTCAAGATCTACCAAACAATTCATCCTGCTATCCCATCATCCAATCATCCCCCGTGACATGCCATACATTCATTGCTCGAATCAAGAAAACAAATCCACACAAAAAAGGAAACCCGGGAAAATCTGCAAAAAAAAGAAACCTGAAAACAAATATCCAAACCAAAAAAAGAAAAGAAAAGACAGGAAACTTACAATATCAGCACGTCTCTCACATGTCACCTCTCCCTTCTAGCGCCGGCGAAGTTCCACGCCTTCCGACCGGCGTGCCTTGCCTCTCTATTACATCAGGCTTCGGTGGCAGCTTGTAGTAAAGACGCCGGCCTCCTCTTCCCACTGTCCAGCCTGCTAATTGTTGGATTTTGTCCATGCATATATTATAGATCAATTAAAAGATACATGCTGTACTTTTCATCTTTGTTAAGCAGTTTTATTAGCAAATTGGTTTGATGGTTTCCATCGCCAATGTGGTGATTCAGGTGAATGTTAAAAGTAATGATGCAAAGAGGTTCTTTAATCTTGAGGTGTTAGTGAGTACTGATGATTGATTATTCAGGTGAAACCATGTGCAGTTTTATATATAAAAAATGGTACTGAAGCTCAGTGGTGAAAAACAAAAGTTAGGGTGAACAATATGGTTTTAAATTGATATGACAAGTTTGGACTATCGAAGAATAGCGAGAGTTGCATGCATGGGAAACTACCCTAAATTTTGTTTTTATGCATAGCGCGAGCGCTTATAAGTCTACACTCAATTTTGATTATCATACAACTTTGATAATATTATATGCTACAGAGACTATGGAAAGTATATGAACAGTGTACTGTCTACAAAAGAAAATTCAGATTTGAAAGATACCCTTTATTGATTCGGAAGATAACCTTTATTTCTTTCATCAATTAAGCGGGGTGTTCTTGAAAATTTTGTACTATACTTCGATTTGTGATTAAATAGTATTGTTGGATTATTTTAAGATCATATTATCAAATGTGACTTTGAACAATTAAATAACAAATATGATTTGTTTATTTGGTGCTGCAACAATTTTATTTGTATATTTATAGACTAATATGTTTGATCCGATTCGTCTCGGTCACTGCGTGCATTGCACGTGGACGATTACTAGTCTACTCTAATGTGCTCGACTGATCATATGGACCCACTGATACGTTACAGAAAATGTGTCCACGCGTGCCGTGCCATACTGGGTGTACAATAGTAATTAATAGTACTTCCAACCTGCTGGATATGGGTCCACATGTGTAATGGATACCCGTTATGAGGTGGGGTTCCTAGTTAAGAGCTAATACGTAATTAATTAATGTGCATGCATGCAAACCACCATTCGTACGTGCAACGAGTTACGTAGGTGTTCCGTCCATTAAAAAAACCTCCACACGCACAACATCTCCTATACATACACAACCGAAATAAATACTCCCTTCGATTTTTATATTTGAAGTTTCTGAACGTTCGAGTAAAGTAAAAATTGGGTCGAATATCTCTTTTGCCCTTCGTGAACCTTATTACCTTACCCGCCTTGAGGCCGCAGCACCATCCATTCGTCCAGCGGGGCGGTGGGCCGGTGGCGAGGAGAGCAAAGATGTAAAAATTGGGTCACAACGAGTAACGAGGGATAATTAAAATACGTCTGCAAACAAAAAAACATATGTTCTGTAGATGATACTCTCTCCTTACCTAAATATTTGATATATTAATTTTTTATATTTGACCATTCGCCTTATTTAAAAATTACATAATTATTAATTCTTTTCGTATCATTCGAGTCATTGTTAAATATACTTTTATGCATATATGGTTTTATATATTTTATAAAAAAATTTGAATAAGACGAACGGTCAAACATATGCCAAAAAGTCAACAATGTCAAATATTTAGGGAAGGAGGGAGTATTACGAAGTTCAATAAAAGAAACCGAAGGGAGAATATAAGTTCTTGTATCAGGTTTTATTTTTTACGAGCAAAATACCCGTGCATTGCACTGGAAAGGACTAAAATTACCAAAAATTGGGTTCACCTTTTGTGATCAAATCCTTTTAAAAATCCATATTCTTCACGTAGGCCGACAATGTAAATTATTCAAAATATAATATAGAGTTTAGTATTTTTCGAACCTAACTAATGAGCTAATCGAATGCCTTTGCAAACATCTGACGAGATTGCTAGTCAAGAAAACGAACTAAAAGGTCACCTAATTTTTCTTTTTCAAGTGCCACGATATATGAATATACTAAAAAGATCGGGACTCGATCGACCACGCTACATAGAGGGGTTCATATCCTCTACCATAATTACCATAATGACAGTGACATTATAGACACTGCCGTGTGGGCTAATAGGAGGGTGGGACAGGGGCGGGTCCAATATTTTATTTTAAGTTTGGGTATTTATGGATGTAGAGATAAAATACAGTTTAGTTTTATATACTTTATATATGTATTTGGTTTCCAAATTTTTTGGGTATTCATTTGAATACCCATGTCACAACACTGTGTCCACCCATGGGGTAGGACCCATATGTTAGAAACTATATTGGCATACTTTATATACAGTTGAGGAATGAATGGATTTAGATGTTAACTTGTGCTTACTTTCAACTTCGTTGGATTGAATTCTGTATACAATTGAGTAGGAATGGATTTAGGTGTTTTTACTTGTGCTTACTTTCAATTATGATGTAATTAAGAAAATAATACACCATTTTATCAATAATGTAATATTTTTGTTTTGAATCCTAGATATGTCGCGGCTTTATAAAGTAAAGAAGATTATTTATGATGGGCGGTCAGTGGATATTATAACTCAGAATGAGAATCAACCTTGTCCACTAGTTGCGGTTGTTAATTATATCGTATTACACCATAATACAAGGTTGAAAGCTGATGAAAATGGCTTTGTTCCACAAGAAAGCCTCTTAAAGATGGTCAAGGTAGTCTTAGATATTCAGCTCTCGAAGAAACTGAAAGATTCTGATGAATACACACTTTGGGACATCAAGCTGAGGTTTTTGGGGCTGCTGCCCAAGTTGGCAGAAAATATTCTCCTAAATCCCCATGTGAACAGGTCAGGTCACTACATTATAAGTGTGTAAACCATATAAAGTGTTGCAATTATTTATATTAATATATTTGTGATTTGAAAATTATAGGATTAATTCCTTTGATAAAGCCCCAGAGTTGCATCTGTTTACATACCTCCTCTCTTTCATGATTGTGTCGTGAGCGAGAATGAGTGTTTCAACAGCACAAAGGGACAACCCTCCTCACACAGGTATGAGTTATTTTATTCCGTACATTCAATTTTATGAAATTTTAAATAGTTCTTATTATTTAGGTTTAATTGGATCCATGCCATTATAAATTTGTGTTTAGAATTATGCCACCATAATTCACTAAATTTTTGTTTATAAATTTGCTGCTGCTTCCACATGGCATCTCATTTATCTTAATCATGAGAGAATTCTTTATTTACCCTTGGAAGTTGACTGCTTCCTTTATTTGCACTCAAAATTTTGCTTCTCTCTTTCCTATCCCTTAGCCCTCTATATACCCTTTTTCACAGTTATCTGTCTGTTTGCTGTTAGAAGGCACATGAAAGACAAATTTGCCCTTGTGATTGGTTTTTTAGTAGAAACCATTAAAACCTGTTGATTAATCACAGCGATATTATGAACTGATTTTTCAAAGGTGAAAGTTAAGGGTGCACACTGGTATTAAGAGTAAGCTGACAATGATTTTTTAATGGACGTATTGACATTTGTATTTTTCTTGTTGAAATATCAGCTGATGCTAGCATATATAGAGGCTTTCAACATTGTACTTTGTTATAGTGCCAGAATTTTTTTTTACCAAAATCAGTGGATTTTGCATCAACATTTCATTACCAATATAGCACCCAAGTTATAAGATATTTCAGTATATATACCTCAAATACTTACCATAATAACAAATTCATGTAATTTTAGCATATTACTTCATTGGCATCCAGGTTCAAAAGGCATGCACATTGAACCACATGACATACCATAGCATACATATTAAAAATGGCGTAGACCATAATTGTGTAGCCATAAAGTCTATATTCTATTTGCAGCAAAATACCATGTTCATTACAACCAAAAGACTATAAGTTTTTAGAAGCCACCCAACAGATAAGAAGCAACCAATCCAAAATTCTTCTTTTGCTCCTAGTCCCCATTGCTGGACTGTCAGGTGCAACCAGTGGAGTCTGGAGCGATTCTCCCCACGCGTTGCAAGTGGTGGAGTCTGTTCCCCTGCATCTGGTAGTGGTAATACCATAGAAATTGTATTAGGCTGGGTTGATACAGATTTGCTAGAATAGGGTTTTCTAGCAGAACTTGACCTTTTTGAACATGTCTTCTTTGTGCAAGGTGATTTACTATGCAGCCTGTTTCCAAACATAATAGAGATATGTCTTAGATGATATGTTGCTATAGTAAGTCTGACAAAAATGAACAGTAGTAAAAGTTAGAGATTGATCCTGAATTGCTTACCTAGGTGGATAAGCCATGATTGCTGAAGAAGCATTAGGAGTACCTTCCATGCTTGCTGGGCTGTTGACAAGTTGGGTTGATGCTGCTTTCTTTGCTCTTGGTTTCTTTACTGGTTTTGGCCTACAACCATAAAGTTCCAATAGAACTAAAGTGGCCACAAATTGATAAGAGAAATAAGACAATGTACATGATAAGAGATGTTTCCATTCAAAGATAGGTTTACCTTCTTGCCATATAAGCTTCTATGTCTTTTGGATCATCTTCCTTGCAATTATGCCGGTGATGTCCATATCGTTTGCAAAAACGTGTCAACAATCACCTTTGATGTACAGTATGGTATGGCTAAAAATTATTGAGTATTTTGGTGGCATGGATCCAATTTTTTGAATTGTAGTGTCATAATTCTAAACTACCAAATTTATAATGGTATAGATGCAATTAACCCTGTTATTTACTATACATTGACCTTGTTTAACCGGAAATTGTAGAGCGTCACACTTGAGTATTAGAATGGTTGAAGAAGGGCATAGATTATCGGTTTTATATGGCAATGGAAATTTTGAGCTTATGCATATGGTATGTACTCCTCCTTTTAATATTTTTTTTCAATAGCTGTTCATAAACTTATTTTTTTTTTGTTTTCATCATCTTTTTGTAGAGATCTGGTACATTGTATGCTTTACTAGCTGATAGGATCAGACAACCTCCTAATGCTGTATGGCGAGTAATGGATGATGTAAGTTATGCGATTACAAAGCCTATTTTTTTTAGCAACAACTTCCTTTCTTTTAGTTTTAGATGGCTTAGTATTTATTTTCTTATTTGTTTTCCAATCAACAATGGTAGGTGAATGGGGACAATTTCTATGTGACGGGTGAATTCTGCCCAATCAATCATGACGATATGAAAGGAGTAAGTTTTTGCTGCTATGTAACTGTAGCCTCCTGGACATCATATATTCACCGGCGCTCTTACTTCTATTTTCTGACTATAAATAAATAAAATGACACAACATGTTGCCACTCTATATGATGAAAATTCAAGGGAGTTCCTGTCCCAAATTGCAGAAACTAAGGAGTGTGTAGAGGAAGATATTTCAAAGTTAACTTCTGAATTGCAGGAAAAGAATAAAGAAAAAACTGAGACACTTGAAGAGGGACTTACCAAAGAGTCTGCAGAAGCAAACAGACATGCAAATGAACTTCTAAACATGCTTAGCATGGAAAGCCTCCAGATGGAAAGCACTCTGAACAGGAAAAGGCACAAGAAGGAGAAGTAAATACATTTACAGTATTTTAAGTTGGTTCTTCTTTACCATAAAAAATACTACTCTAAGCTGTTACTGTTTAACTTCCTTTCAGGCAAGCAAGGAAGAAGGCAGAGCGCAGGATAAAGCAAATGGCTAATGATGCTGACAATGATACTGTTGGAGCTCCAACACCGGAAGAACAGCGATGCATTGAAAACCCACCACTTGAGCACAAAGAAAATAATGACATAATCCCAAACCCTGAATCATGGGTTGCCAAACGATTTCTAAAGTTCCTGAACGAGTAAGCACATTCTGCGTGTTCTGTTTTTTTCCTTGTGATTTAGTTTGTTAAACTTTTGATTATTGTTTGTTGATTCCTTCAATTTTCATTCTCCAGGTTCAATTGTTATGGAGCGAGTAAAACATCATATTTTGAAGGGGAAATACAAGCCATGAAGCATCGCAACCTTTTTGTGATATCTATTCAGTATTCTGATATCCAAAACAGCTGTGAAGAGCTTGCTATATTCATCCGTGATCACTATGATAGGTATATCTGCACCTTAAACTTTTTTCTACTACGTGCCCTGAAACTTGGTGTATCACAGTCTGATTTCTTTACATCTTATTTTGGTAGTGTTCGTGAAGATTTACAAGGTTCTGTTGCACAGTACCTGGTGGCTCATGGTGTTGATAGAAAGAAAGCTGACGAGGCTGGCTTAAAATTCTATGGTGTCCCACCACGGTTAGTTGTTTTTTTATGGCCTTTGTTTTAGTGTAAAAGAAGCATCTCTTATTGAAACTGTGTGCAGATAGAGATCGATCTTTGATGTTTATTCTTTTTCTTGTGTGTGTGATAGAAATTCTTACTGTAATCATATTTTTCATACAGCCAGCAACCTTTCATTGATTTTGCTGAACAAAAGCAAGGTAGATTGATCGAACTTCACTTGCTTTATCGGAATGTACTCACCGTCAGTACAACCAAACTTGGACGGAGCATCCCTAGAGGATTTCTGAAATACATCATTGAGATGCACAAGAAGGGTTTTTGTTGGAATGGAGACTGGAAGGTCCAGCATATGAAAGTGATAAATGATGGCCAAGAATTCATTATATCAGAAATTCCAAATTACAACATATCCAAAGAAGGAATGGAAGCCGACTTCAAAAACTTCTATAAAATTCTTTTTCCATTCTATGAACATGAAGAAGTCTCAGATTCAGGTGAGAAAAAGAAAGTACTACCCTGCTATTTTCGAGAATTTATGGTCAATTGCAAGGTCGTCCCAGATCCTCTCAAAGAGCCTGTGAAGCTGCAAAAGTTTCAAAGGTTTTTGGGCGCTCATCCTGCCTTCATGTCACCTTCCACACTCTCATCTTTGATAAACCATCTAGTCAAAGATTGCGACTCTCTGCGTGAGGTAAATGATATTGTGTATAAGCCGCTACAGACTGCTGAGACCCATCAAAATGACTGGAGAGCGACTGTGAGAAGGCTAGGCAGACCTTTTGCTGATGTTTATTGGCATTTCTCCATTGAAGTCTATTAATTAGGTTACTGGTACCTACTGAAATACCTCAGAAATTTCATAGAGCATGCACACAAGTATACAAAGGTATTTACATGTTTCCATTTAATGTTCTGTCTGTGTCTCTTGTATTCTGTCGACGTCAACAATCTTTGTGGTTGTCCTATTTACTTTACTGTCCTATGATCCAGCCTGCTCTAACCTTGTCTCTTCCTGAAAACACTTTATTCATTTCAGAGATTTTCACATACCCATCATATAGTACATACTAATTCATTTCTTTATTCTCTGAAGGACCATGAGACTAAGCTCGATATAGTCAAGACCTCTTTGATGATTGGCCACTACCTTGCGAAATTAGTAACACGATTGCTTCTGTTTATAACGATTAACTGCGACATCGACGGCCCGTATGTTTTATTTGCATTTATATTTTCTAATGTTATAATGTTTTGTATTGGAATTTGTATTTTGTTAACAGTTATTCTTCTTTTTAGGTTTTCCACCACATGGACACAGTTTGAGGATTCTACGTAAGTTTTACTGAATGAAAAATGAAGTGATACTTTCAGTTTCAATTGACAGTTTTTAAAATAAAATTTGTACTCACATGGGTGCCAAAATACTAAGCAGTGACATTTTCATATTAATCAAATTGATCATTCAACATTACAAATTAAATCCAACTGTCTTTCATATTTTTATGACGTGAAGAATCATAGTTAAAGTTAATCATCCTATTTTTATTTAAGTCTCATGAACAAACATCGTACATGGCAGCTAGTGGATACATTAATCATCTCTTTTTCTATTTTTATCTGGAAGAACTTGAATTGGCTGAATATTTTTAATCATCTCTTTTTCTATTTTTATCTGGAAGAACATGAATATGGATGTTTGAAAAATAATCTGCACAGGACATAACCAAGGGCATTTGAATATGGATGTAATCTACTTTGGGAGCATGCTATCCAAATCTTCGTTTGCTGCTAGTTTCATTTTCAGGTTATGTTTATCCATGTTATGTGACGTAAACGTTTTATGTCTCAATCAGCTGATCTGTCAAGAGGAGCTTAGATTGACTGACTGTTAAAAGGATTTTTGGCGGCGTATCTTGTGGCAATTTCCTTTGGTGGGCAGAAGCTGACATTTTCCTTTATGTTTTTGTGTTAGGAATTCAGTCACGACAAGTACATTACAGTGGTGTGCAAGTTCTGGCTACTTGCCACTTGCAGACTTCCCTCACCTTTAGTCAGACTTATATACTCCACGCTTCTTATTATTTACCACTCTAGTTTTCCCCTAAGCTAAGTACTGTATTTCTTATCTTTTACCAACAAACTACTCTAGAAATTGGTATTGAGCATTTTGGAAAAAAGGACAATAGAATGGTCCACGAACGAGATCCCTAACCATGCAATTTTAGTTGTGCTACTTGCTTCGATCATCAGTTGTACCACACAAGCACATAAGTAAACGCTGATATATATATGGTAATAGTCTTACAAAAAGTGTTTAATCCTCGTTAATCCATTAAAATGGATTACCGACATCTGTCTACTTATCTACTTATGTCAGTTCTCGTTGTTTCCGTTTTTACTTTGCAGATCGCCATCATTGTCATCTCGCAATGGGACTTGCATGCAACTTTGCGGAATTTTTTTGTTAAGAAAATAATAATGGGACTTGCATGCCAAAATCTATGCCTTTATCTAAAAGAAACAAGAAAAAAAAGAAATGCATGGTTGCTTCTGATATCTTGAATTAATTAGCGTGCACTCCATGTAGCAATGCTCGTCGGTGGCTACAACCGCGTGCTGCGAGGCTGTGATGCCACCATGCCGTGTGCCCATCCACAAGCTCGAAACCCAGCCCGCCGGCCAATGGTTCCATCGACGATGCGCTGTCTTTCTCGGTACCAACCAACCAATCCCTGTGTTCCCGTCGCCACGGCCAGTGTTGAGTCGTCATTAAATATTTGACGCCGTTGACTTTTTTATATATGTTTGACCGTTTGTCTTATTCAAAAAATTATGAAATTATTATATTCATTATTAAATAAAATTTTATTCACACATATAGTTTTATATATTAGAACTAACTCGTGTTATTCACACATGTTGTGTCAATGTCAACGAGGAAGATCATGGAGAGCACCTGTGCACATCCATTTTCCTAATTTTCATGATATAAATTAAGGATTCAATTTTAGGGTTTTAAGTTGCTGGTGTTTTTTTTTTGCCTAAAAAATCTTCTCGTCTTCTAATATTCACCTTTTGCAGCAATATGTGCACGATATTTCACTCATATTCTTCAGTTTCACATCAATAAGCAAGGAGCTCTTTTCAGCGGCTAATATCAGGTCTCAGCGATGGACGTATGCATTGCTTGTTGAAAATCCTCAGAGGTAACAGATGGTGTAAGTGTATAAGTCAAGTGTTTATGAACTGCATCTGCAAATCTGTGCATTCTATCACCGTGAATTTACCTGATAACACCATCCTAGATGTGAGCCCAATACCTTCTGTGAAAATTTGTTGCTTAGGTTTTTAATTACCGAATCGCATAACTGTTCTTTTACTTTTGACTTCATTTTATTTTCTTCTGCCTCAGGAGATTGTTCATGAGGACTACATTCTTTTGCTTAACGTCCGTCCAGTGCTTCAAGGGTACGTTCAATTTGATCGATTCGGCAACAGGTGGGCATGCAAGTAAATAGATGATGTGTCAATTGTCATCAAATATTCAGCTGATATGAATACGCGTCAAAGGGTGCACATGAACTTAAACCAATTAGGTTTGCTGATGGCATCTCCAATGCAACACTGATCAGGTTTTGAGTTTTGAGTTCTGGGAATGACTTCAAACGATTTTAGTTGGAAGCAACATAGATCGTTTCCTGAACGACGGTTAGGCATGCATCCAGATTGTGCTGCATCGTGGCATGCATTTATGTACTGAATAGTTTTTATATAACATGTTCTTCCATGAGTTACTGATTGTGTTGAATTGGAAAATTGTACGGGGCTGGCGCTGCCCCGTTTTGCCAAACAATGTGTTGTGTAAGTGATGTTATATTTATACATGTTGAAGTGATATGGAATAAGATAAGCGAATAATGCCTAAAGCATAACTGCTGAATTCATGTGCTAGGGAGAAGACATTGAGGCCCTTGTGTTCGTGACCAGCTAAAATTAGAAAATGTGATTAGCACTTTTGCCAAAATGTGTTTATTCTTCCATGCACGTGAGTTTACCATCGTTTAGAAGAATCCAAGTGCTGGTAGTATTTTATTCTTGCAAATTGAAGCACCTTTTCCGTGTCAATGACGTGATAATTTGTTCGGGCTATATTATGTTTTCGTTACATCAAACTTACAACTCAAATGTGATTTCAAATTGATGAATATATTTTGCACGTAGCAAAACACGGGCACCCAACTAGTTTTCTATTATTTTCGTTTTGATTTCAGTTTCTGGTTTGGGCCGGAACGCCACCTATTTTGGGCCAAAAATGCAACCAGACCAGTCCACCACACCGGAGCAAAGTAACCAACGAAATCCTCTCTCTCTCATCAAAAAAAAAAAAGGAGAAGTAACCAACGAAAGCCCTCACGCGTGGCCACTTCCGCCAGCGCGCCTCGTCTCGTCTCCCCTCCCCTCCCCTCCTCCTCGGCGGCGGCGGCGGCGGCCGGAGCCACATGGGCCAGGCCCTGCGCGG
>CM002479.1:13052094-13149667 GCA_000325765.3 Leersia perrieri
GCGCGCCCCAGGACGGGCTCGGGGTGTCCCAGGACGGTAAGGCTTGATCTATTCCTCACATTTCGTTCTGTTTATAGACGCCGTAGCTTAGCCTGCTACTATGCAGAAAAAAAAAATGCTACTTGAGTAGTAAGTATCAGTAGCTCTGCATGATTGGGGTAAAGAGGCGGGGTACTAATTATCGAAGATTTTGATCTGCTAGAACTTGCATCCAGACAATAGACTTATTAGCAATTCATTTATTGGGAGGGTTTGACCCTTTTATATTGTTATTAAGGGGGTTGCTGGTTTAAGGTGCTAGTGGGGATGATTTTGATTCTTGATGATCTTCGGTCATGGTGTATCGTCTGTGTACTGTTCGGTTTAATTTAGGCACTGTTTTGTCTAATGTGGTGTATTTGATGCGGATTTCATGAAATCAGGCACTGGTCCGGTGATCCATCCCATTGGGGGATCATTCTCCTTGACTTTCTGTTGGATCTATAGTATAATTGATAGAAGACCAGTAGACGTTTCAGTATCACAACCGGTTGTTTTGAGTTAAGAACATACAATTCCTGTCTGTCCCAACTAAGCTAGTTCCAAGACTAGTCTCCCACATAAGCTTGTCACCCACGCACACCAATGAAGGGTTATATTGATGATAGCTCTTGTGGGATGTTAACTGAAAGTAGCACAGTTTCCAGTGAGACAGCTTATTTCCAGCTGAGAGCGATGTGGGATAAGGGTCAATGTTCCTCCATAAATCATTATTGCAGTTTGTGCATTAGATTATTATCTTAATATTTGAGAAGTTGCTGTGCCTTTGGCGGATTTTTGAATCATAGGTTCAGCTAGGGTTTACTATCAGAAATTCATATTCCTTTCTAGCATTAACTGTTTGCCGGGTCATTTGTTGTGGGTTGAGCCCTGTGTATCAGAATTCTGATTGATGGATAGTTGATTTCTCCAACACAATATATTCTAAATCCTTGGGTTCGATTAGGGTTTACTGAGGGTTGTTTGGTCTGTTTGTTTGGCTGGCTGGGCTGTGGCTGCCAGCAGCCCAGCAGCAACAGTGTTGGAAGTAGACAGCAGTAGTGGGCGGCACAGCCACAGCCGCTGTCATAGCCAGCCGAACAGCCTCATTGTCAAGAGAACTGAATGATACTTCTTGCGTCTTCAATTTCACGAAGTCTTCAACAGAAGTTTTGCTGAGATATACCAAAACTTTTTTGCGTGGCAGCAGGTTTCAGATTACTGTGACAACTATTTCGCTTTGTATGATTTTTAAGAAATGATCTGCAGATGTCACAACACAACCAAAAGATGCCCCTGGTGTACTGAAGGAGCGTGATCCAAGTTATGATGAGATGCTTAAGCACATGGTTGGGAGAATCACTACAAAGCCTGGAGGGAAGCCAGAAATGGGTGAAGTAAGCCATCTAACTTCAGTTGTTCTCCCATGCTAAAATTCTGCCTTTCCTCTGGTGTTTTAATTTCATTACGAATATGTAAATAGCCAAACCTAGAGAAACTACTTGTTGAGTTTGGACTTTCGTTGAGCTAATTCTCCAGCTTATGGTAATGAAATGTTGGTCGATGGATACATTCAAATGCGCATACATCTGAACCATAAGATTTTTCTCCTTTCAATTGAAATGTCGTTGACAATATGTGCTTTTCCTGATAAGCTTTGTATGGAAAAAAATTGGAATACTTCAGCCAGAAAATATTGCTGTAACAGTATCAGATTTCATAGGAAATAAATAAGTTTCATGCTGTACTTAGTATTAAATATCCAAAAAAAATTGCATTGACATGATAATTCAGGTCGTTATCCTTGCAGGCTTTCGTCGTAGATCGGTACAATAGGCCTCTTCCAAAGGTTAGAACATCCAGATCTGAACCTGGGGAAGGCGGGCACAGACAGCTACCTCCAGGAACCATTAACGTCTCACACGTCCACGAAATCATTCAACTGTACCAAGGAAAGTCCAGTAACCACCCAGGCCCAATGAGCGTGGACGAAATCGCCTCCAAGTTCAGAGTCGAAGCCTCAGTGATCCAAAACATCGTGCAGTTCGTCTCACTTCCGCAGGACGAACATGTTAACAAGAAAGAGGAATACTGAAAGAGTCAATAGTGATTTTGCAGGCTTTCTAACATCATTCCTTTGTTCATGTTTATGAGTTTGTCGCAGCCTCGCGGGGTGGACTACTGGAAAGACGAATTTTCATCTAGTCTTGATTAGGTCTCTTTCTTCTTGTTGTTGCTGAGATGAGATGTGATGATGGAACTGAAAATATACATGTTGTTCTAAATAAAGGTGAAGGCGGCTTTTTGGCACTACGGTTTGTCATGTAACTGTTGGTAAAAATTGGTGGTGATGTGCATATGTTCATATGCTTCTCTTGTCACGTTGACATGTGACATCTAATCAAAATCACAAATTGTAAACATCATTCGCTGTGTGTACCGAGGAAAACATCAAACATAAATCCAGATTTTTCGATGCATCTTTCATTTCTCGCAAGTGTGTTTTTTTTTTCGACCCAACTATCTCTTGATGTCTTGATGATGGCAGTCCGCGCATAACTTTTTTGCAGCAATTTCACTACATATAATGTTCATTTGCAACTTCAACATTTTTCTCTTTTTTTTTTTCTGGAGAATCGACTATCCCCCTGTTTTGGGGACTGGTGTGAAACAATACCAGCCGTCGGATCGCCCTCTTGCACGAATCACGAGGCGCACATCTCCAAGCCTCCACCATTTCACGGGTCGCCGGAGCGGCGGCGGCGGCGGCGGCGTGCGAGCTCCTTTTCCTCCTCCTCACGCCTCCCCCAGATCCCGAACCTTCTAGAAGCTTCCTCCTCCCCAAAGGCCACCTCGATCCTGATCCTTCTAGAAGACGGGAGGAACCCCACCCCCACCCCAGATCTCGAGTCGTCGTCGGTGGCAGCCAGGAAGGCGCGAGAGGGGTGCCTACGGACTGCCAAGTTCGGCGGCGGGATGATGGTGAGTTCCTTGTGTGATCTCAGGATTTCTCTGCGCTGGGAGTTTACCCAGGCTTAGCGATTCATCTAGGTGGTGAAACAGAATTTTTCCCATTTCGTTAGTTCGTTGGTGCTTTACTCCGCGATCATCCAACCCGTAGTTTATGTAAGTTGCAAATAGAAGACGATTGGTTTGGTTCCCCTCCTCGCATGTATCGTGTATTACAACCCCGATGAAATTTTAGTAGTTGGTCGTCTTGTTCAAGGCAAATCTTAGGTACGGGGATTGCCACCGTTTTACTGTGCAGGTTGCTGTTGAGATGTGTAGAGTGTTCCATGAATTCAGTAGATTTGAGTATTTGGCTGTGATTCTGCTGGCACCTAGGAGAGTTTGGATTTTACTTTCTTATCATGAATGATGTGTGATTTCTTATCATCGTTTATATTTCATATTGTTAGAGTGCAAAAGTATCGCAACCCGTTAAGCCAGCCAGCCCCAGCAGCATTGCCTCTGAAGAGTCCAAAGTAGTCGTGGTGGAGAATGGGAAGATGGTTGATGTTCAGGACAAGGAAATTACAATGGAAGGCCTCTGTTCCATTAGTTCTTATGACCAGTGGACGCGGCTTGCCGTGTGTGGACCACTTCCGAAGCCCCGCTACAAGGTCCTCTTTCTTACTTGCGTTATTGCTAAGTTCTCGTATATTCTGCTGTGCTGCCATTGTTTTCTCATGGTGGTTTTGACTTGTTTCTTTCAATTATCTTCTACAGCATGCAGCTGCTGTGGTTCAGGAAAAAATGTATGTATTTGGTGGAAATCACAATGGCCGTTACCTTGGTGACATGCAGGTAAATTAGTCTGTGATGATAATATGTTTCATTCTTGGCAATTGCTAATTGCACTTCTAGCAAATAACAAATGGACTTTTTTGTTCAATTGCAATTAGACCAATCATTCCTGATGTAGTTGTTCATTAATAGAGTTAACCACACATGTTTCTAACTTTACTCAAAGTGTGAGGATGATATGCATCTCAACAACTGTATCCTCCTTTGATTGAAGGTTCTGGATTTCAAAAGTTTGTCATGGTCAAAGCTAGAAGTTCAAGCACAACCAGGACCTTCAGAATTGGCAGGAACAGCTTCGCTTGCTCCATGTGCGGGTCATGCACTGG
The DNA here is from genome assembly GCA_000325765.3 of Leersia perrieri. Lineage (NCBI taxonomy): Eukaryota > Viridiplantae > Streptophyta > Magnoliopsida > Poales > Poaceae > Leersia > Leersia perrieri. Next base: position 13,056,246 of record CM002479.1, read on the forward strand.
TAATCACCAGATGCTCTTTATAATCAAGTTCTGTGAAACATGATTTTGCCACAGATATAACTGTATATCATTCTGGACAATTAATCACCTGCAGGTTCCATGGGGAAACATGATCCTGTGTCTTGCAGGACACACCAGAGAACATACAGAAAGTCTCAGTGGTTAGCCTAATATTTCGCTCATTGTTTTCTAATGTTATTGTGCTAGTTTCATTTTCTTACATAAAATATTTATGTCAGTTAAGGAGTTTGATCCACAAACTTGCACTTGGTCAACCATGCGAACTTATGGCAGATCACCGGTATGTTTTTTGGTCTATTTATATTGTCAAAAATCTTCTGAAGTATTCACACTAAGCTTTTCCCCTTTTTTTCCCCTCTATGAATGTGTGGTGATAATCTCCATTTTTTCTTTAGAGCTCACGTGGTGGTCAATCAGTGACTCTTATTGGAGACACATTAGTTGTGTTTGGAGGTGAAGGTAATGGGAGGTCCCTTCTGAATGACCTGCACATTCTTGATCTTGAGACCATGACTTGGGATGAATTTGAGACCACGTAAGTTGTATGATCAAAGCATGTTTTTCAGTTGCTATAAAGTGAACAAATTGCGTTGTTTTTTTTAATGACAATTCTACTGCAATATCCTGAACTTGGTAACTCGTGTGAAAATGCTCACACAAATTATGAGGATTCTACTGCAAGTGCCATCTGTACTCTACAAATAATATTCGTTTGAACATTATGGAATCGTACTTCTAGTAAATGCATTACCTAGTTCCTTGAGGTGCAGAGCTTGATATCTGACTATTCTAAATTGTTCCATTATCTCCAGAGGCACACCCCCTTCTCCAAGGTCAGAGCATGCTGCTGCATGCTATGCTGATCGCTCTCTCTTGATATTTGGCGGGGGTTCTCATTCTACATGTTTCAATGATCTATATCTCCTTGACATGCAGACAGTGAGAATTGAATCCTTTCTTTAGAGCTGGTATTTGCTACTTTAGGATCTCCAAATCAATCAATTAGCTGTTAACTGCAGATGGAATGGTCAAGACCAAAGCATCAGGGCATTACTCCTGAACCAAGAGCAGGGCATGCAGGTGTCACGGTTGGTGAAAACTGGTTTATTACTGGAGGTGGTAATAGTAAGAAAGGTAAGTGTGAAAACCAGCACCTAAATTATTCCGTGATTATGATCTCCAAAACAAATTAGCTCATTCAATTCCTATGGTTTTGTCACCCTTGGTGTAGCTCATTATTCATTTACAGCTGATGAATCCGTTATATCTTTTCTTGACAGTTTTTGAGCTTTTCTTTAGGAAAAAAAAAAGAGTAGCTTTGTCGCTCACGTGTGCCCAATCCTAATGAAATGCAGGTGTCCCAGAAACACTAGTACTTAACATGTCTACATTTGTATGGTCAGTCGTTACTGGTCTTGAAGGCCGTGCACCCCCAACAAGTGAGGTGAGCTCTTTATGTAACTTGGTTCTCCTAGTGAATAAATGGGCACCCTCTTTGCATCACATCATCTTTGTTCTGCATATCTATTTTGAATCATCTGACAATTTGGATGAAAAGTTCCCTTGGATCTTGAAATCCAAACTGCATATTCCAATTAACTTTATTTCACTTAATAAATTATAATATCATGCTTTGAAGTTCATATTGTTCTAACCAATGGCATTTTGCAACCCTGATAAATCACATTTCTTTCATACTATGCATCTGAGCTGTTAGTGATATTGATAAGGTGTTGTACCTCAGGGCTCAAGTTTAGTGCTGCACAAAGTTAATGGCGAAGATTTTTTGGTGTCATTTGGAGGATACAGTGGACGTTATAGTAACGAGGCATGTCTATTGCTCTGTTTCATCCATTTAGTTCTCCAAATGCTGATCCTTGTATTCCGCTAAATAATTCTTTTGTATAGGTTTATGCACTCAAGTCAAGTCGAAAGTCCAGTGTGCCATATGAGCAAATGGATGAATCTGAAGCAAATGGTTTGGCATCCATATCGACAGCAGCAAATTCTAGCAGAGGGGTCATCTTCGAAATTGAAGAACTTCAAGATGAAAAGGTAGGGAGCACTGGTGCAGAAATTCAGTCTTTAAGAAGCATGACTGTTTGATACTCTCTGTTTCTTACATCAACCATCTTTAATGCATATGTTTGGTTAGTGTTATTTTGTTATATATTCATGGAAAATAAGATATAATTAAATGGTAGTATTTTTCGTGACAAATATACTAGCATCATTTTCATATCTCAAATCTTAATTAGTTAAGATTCAAGGCTTGACTGCATGCATCCTAAAACAACATCCATTTAAGGATGGAGGGAATATCTCCAAGAGCTACTCGTGCACAACTTATGTGTTTTTAATCTTTCAGACTATTAAGAGGGCAGATACCAGCAAAACTTTGTTGCAAGCAGTGAAGGGTGAGAAGAGCCAGATAGAAGAAAAACTTAACCAGGAAGAGCTGCAGAGTTCTCGACTGAAGCAGGAATTAGCTAATGTGGAGACCAAAAATGTGGAACTTACTAAGGCAAGCTGCATACTTTTATAGAATTGTGCATGAAATGTCATGTTTTTTTTCATTCATTTTACTATCAGAAGTTATCTCTTTATATATATGTCATCTCTTTTTTAGGGAAGCCTATATGTATGTATATGTCATCTCTTATTCATGAATTATAATTTCCCATTTAATTTCTTTTGATATTTAAGGCTCAACTATCCACACTTTAGAAAATTCTTTATTAAAACCATGTATCTTGATGAAATTTGTAGTTCTACGCTGCTATTTCAGCTGTCATTGAGTGTGTATAACTTTGAAATCTCAATGTGTCAATCTTCACAGAAAAAAAAACACTACTACAACATAGGTCAAATAGAACCTACTATCTCTGCTAGTGCTTGTTGCTGCTCTCTGATGAGAAAGAAACATGCTTTAGTTTCTCTGTGATCAAGTTTAATTGTTGTACTCTCTGTTATGCAGGAACTTGACTTAGTACGCAGTCAACTTTCTGCTGAAGAAGCAAGGGCATCGCAACTGGAGGTAAGCAAGAAAAATTTTGGGAAAGAATACATGTTGAGTATTCAGTCAATTGTCAAATCAGAAAGCAGGGTTTAATTTTACATGTGTACTCATTTTCTTATGAATGATGTGCAACAACTTAGGGTGGGTTCAGTGCATTTTTTTTCCTGAAGATGTCTTAATCATAAAAGGAAAATTCACCTTTGTATTGACAGGGAACAAGGATTGTTGACAAATTACATCGTAAATTAGCTTAACATGCCACCTAATCGGAAACTAGAAAGGCGAACTGTTTATTCCTGCAAAAAAATTAGATCCTGTACATGCCACCTAAATGTTTTACACAAATAAATTAAAAAGTGAACATGGACTGATTATATTGGTTGCGCATAGCATTGTTCATTTACACGTACACCCTTTGCATTGCAGTCTTGAACTGCCACAGTTAATTACACATCCTTTCAGCCTTTCAAGTTTTACTGCTCCCATTGGATTGATGAACGATAAAATCTTTTTTGCCCAAATGACAGAGTGAAGTTCTGGATCTTCAACAAAAGCTTCTGAAGATGGAGTTCCTGGAAAAGGAGTCCGAGTCGCTTCGGCTTGAAAAAGATGTCTCTTCCGACGATTCATCCTCAGGCAGCAACCAACGGCCTGGTGATAGGGGCTTCTGGAGGTGGAATGGATAAAATCCCTGATACACAGATAAGAGCGTTGGATGGACAGAGAACATTCTTGTAAAGATGCACGTTGTTTCAATTTTTTGGTCATTACTCCATTTTTGGCCGGAGAATATATTTCGCCAACCCAAATTCCTACTCACAATGAAACAGGATGATAGTAAACTCCAGTTCCATTCCATCATGATGAATTGATCAACCATGCAAAGAATTTGAAGAATCAAATAGGCTGTTCTATTTTTTCACTCAAGAACTTCGAATATATTTTTTTTGTTCCGTGCTTCCGGTTTGGTCATGATATCAGAGAAATATTGTCTTGCTCCATATCTTTAGGCCTGAGTCCTGACTACCAGATAACCTAAAAAATTCCTGCAATTGACCACAGGATTTTGCGCTGTGGGATACTGAATTCTTGAGGCAATATTATGCAAAGCCATTGACGAAAAAAAAGGCCCGGCTTGTTTGAGATGTAGGCTGCAATCAATTAAAATTTCAAAACTTAATATTATAATTAATTTTAGAGAAATCTTCGTCACTTTGGTCACTTAGAAGTATAAATGTTACTTCCTCCATTTTCTTATATTTGACATCATATATAAAAAATCAGCGGTAGTATATTCTAAAATTATTCATTATTGGTCATTGTTTCAGTCTCGTTTCCTCAAAAAGCCTTTCAATTCAGAGGACAAAGCTGTACGTTTCTTAATTGTCATCCTAACTCAAAACTGTTATAGCCTTTCTGATTCAACAAGAGAACATGTGGCTATACATGATGAAGCAGGCTTTAAGACAAATTTATCCTCTGCACTGATTTGCAAAATCAAGCGTGCCACTACAAATAAATCAAAACACACGAATGCTGCTTCCAAATTCAAGAGTATCAAGTAGGTTATCCAGCAAGTAAATATATCTCCATGCAGTTTTTGACATCAGCCTCAACCAAACATATTGGGAAGAGGTCTCACGGCCATAAAGGCATCAACCATCTGCACAAACAGGAAATCATTTAAATGATATAAGAAATTCATATTGCTAGCGATGCTACATGTTTTCAACCAAGTGATATGCTTGGGTGCATCTGTATGTGTTGTGCGGAAAAATTTACTTCAGAATATACAGAAGAGCACAAGATTGTTTAAAGTTGTGTACCTCCTCGGTCACTTTTGCTCTAGCCCTTTGGTGTCTAGCAACCAGTTCAGATAGAACTGTAATTAGCCGCTGCTTCACTTCACCAGTCAGCATCCTTCCTTCCTTGTACTCCTGATGAGTTCCAGGAATGTTAGCGGAATTCAGTTGAGGGAGACAAGTTAAGGTAACACGTCAGGTAAATCAGTTCTACACATATAGCACAACTTGTAGTACCTTCTTAATGTGCTCGAGCTCATTGTCATCTTCAAGGAAGAAGTTTAGGTACTTAACTGGTACATCCACCTGAACACCACAATCACAACTCATCCAATGATTAAGGGAAAAAAATAAAGGGCAGAACATGAGCATCACACACACATAAATAGAAATGGAAGTGCTTCGAGTTTTGCATGTGTTAGTATTCAGGGGAAAATATACAGATGGCTTCGATAAATGACAAATACAAACAAAAAGGAAAGGTCCTGACTTGTATGAACTGTGGGGGTAGCATTCTTCCTATATTCAAATTATTTCTTTAGTTCACATGTTGCATCATGCCAATAGTGCATAACTCAGGCAATCAGGGTAAGAGCATACTCCTACTTTTAATAACTACACAAGTTTCAATACGTGTTCAATGTAACAAGAAATGACTTACATCAAGGTTAGCTCCAAGTTTTCTGTGGAGCTCTACTGAGTCCCGGCCGCCTGAGAAGGCATATTTATTCACCTGGAAACAATGATAAAATAAATGACAATGTTGTAAAGAAGAACCATAAGGCCATCAGGCCCATGCTTGCTCAATTAGACAGCAAAATTTGAATGGACTAAGATAAAACATAAGCTTGTAGTGTTTTCAGCTAAAAAAAACTGCTTAAGACAAAACCTTTGTCTTTATCTCTTTAGCACTGTCTGTCACATATATTGCAGAATTTGGATCACTGGCTGACATTTTCGTGTTCTCCCCCTGTAAATGGGAATAAACAACTTACATAAATCAATGCCTTAAAATTCTTCGATTATTGAAGTTCAAATTTTCTCTGTTCCTTTTGCCGGGTGGGCTCACTTTGTTCCAATGATTTAAGGATTGGCTAGGAAGTAACAAAAATAAATGCTGAAAGCCATGGGCGTTAACAATGACTTAGCCAATAAAGATGCAATCTTATTAAACCTATATAGATGCAATATGTGATAATTGCAAGCCAAAATTTAACTAGGAGCAGTCAAACAACACAGAGAAATAGTAATTAATTGTGTTTGCCTTTGTTAACATATGCATAAATATGGGGTACAATGCAACTTTACTAGTAATGATTCTAGTGACGGAACTTGACAGAAAATTATATAACCCTTCTTTCCATTAAAATTTTAGTGTGTAAGCAATCACTTCGCTAGCATTAAAAGAATAAGTTCAAATTGAACTACTTGTACAAAGTGAACTAGTAAAGATATTAAGCTACAATGCATGCCCCTAAAAAATGTACCTGGAGAGCAGGAAAAAATCTCGATTCAATCAGTGATGGTTTCTGGTAACCAATTCTTGGAGCAACATCACGGGTCATCCTGAAATATGGATCCTGGAAGAACAAATCCAATGAGAAACTTAAACTTGCAAAACAAAACATGAACATCTAAAACAGCTCACTACACTTGAAGAAATTTAAAAAATAAATGTATCATGGACTGATTGTCACTGGAAGAGATGGAATCAGGGACCCAAAATAGTTTTATACCTGGTCTATTGCACATGGGATCAAACATCGTAGTTGGTCATTGCCAGAGAAGAGATGGGGAAATGAAGAAGGGAATGATGGAACCGCTTGCACGGGAGGAAAGCTAACTTTTCCTATATGATCTTCTGGGGTGAATCCAAATATTCCAACAACCTGCCATTCAATAATAAGTATATTAGCAAAGACATTGATTGGATGCAAGCAAGTAACCAAGTGCTCGACTGCTCAAAATATTGCTAGTATCAATTAAACTTCTCTCACCTTATTATATGTCACACATCTGGCAACTTTAACCATGTTTTCATAAAAAGCACTGTAAGAAAAAGACAGAATTATTTTTGTTTTGCAATAGGATAGGCAATAAATTAGTGATAAGATGATAAATAAATCAAGACAGCATTAAAGAAGAATCTTACCCTCCAACATAATTAAAATCAGAGAAAATGAAAGTCCTTTCAACATCAAATCCACATGCTATAATGTCCTTTGCATTTTCACGGGCAAGCCTTTTGCTTTCCTCAACAGTCAAGTTCTTCCATAAGAACTTTTCATCATCAGTTAGTTGTATTACTAGAGGCACCTTGAAAGCATCCTGCAAATATCTGAAAAGAGATACTGACAGTTAATCGACATTGTCCAATCATTCCTCACACGGTCACAAAATTAGAATTAAGCCAACAGTGCAAGGTTTATCAAAGAAGATATTGCAACGAAGTCTGGATGGTACATATGGACAAGGGAGCATATAAAACATTACACAAGGCAGCATATGCATGTGTAAACAGTTCCTGTGAAAGAAGTAGGGACGCATGCCTTGTTTACTGAATTCCTTTCTTGCAAGGAACATGTTAGGATGAGAAGTTACTACCGTACCTGGCGTTTCAGCCGGTCCGGCAATCTTCTTGCATTGCTCTGCTAATTCACCACATAAACTACCATAAGCACAAACCGCTCTTTCAACACCAAAAATAGCTTTTTAAAAGGTTTTATGGCCTTGTTTGATTGAAAGCATAACAGGTACACAGTGTACAAAAATACATAAATTTTCACTAGGCCTGCCAAGTAAATAACACAACTGTTTCCACAAATCACCAACACATGACCCAAAGTTTCCAAACCCGCCGTTCTAGCTAAATATATACAACTAATACATGAACACTGCCTCGGCATCATTCCCCAGTATCCAATAACACGACTGGATCAAGTAAATTAAAGAGAGAGCACTGCAGATTTGGAACACGGCGCTTACTTAGTGAACATGAAGGGGATGAGATGGCCGAGGTGCAGCGCCTCCGACGATGGCCCCCTCCCCGTGTAGAGGTAGAACCTCTCCCCCTTCTCATACAAGTCCAATATCTCGTTCAAATCCCTACACACATACAGATCATATTAGAGCAAAACAAAAACAAAAAAAAAACAATCTTTCGTGAAACCAAATCGGCACAGCGAGCAAGATGAAGCAAGCTAGGGTTTTGGGGGAGGCAGACCGGTGGGCGAAGAAGAGGCCGCGGCGGAGGAAGCGGTGAGGGGGGCGGGAGGTGAGGCGGGCGACGCGGGCGACGAGGGCGTCGTCGAGGCGCTGGCAGCCGAACTGGTCCACCAGCTTGTCGTAGTCGATCCCGCCCTTCCCCGCCGACACCTCCCACGGGTTCACCACCTGCTCCTCCTCCTCCGTTTCCTCGTTCCTGACGACGGCGGCATCCGCCTCGGCCATGTGTGGCGGCGATGGGATCTCGCCGGAGATTGGGGGGCGGCGGCGGTGGGGAGGGGATTGGAGAGGAGGTTGTGGGGAGAGATAAACCTCGTGTTGGTATGTGGCTGACGTGTGGGTCCCGATGGACAGGGGCGAGGGCTTTGCACGTGTATTTATTAATGTGTCTAGCTACGTAGGTTCGGTTTGGGTGTATCTCTCCTTCTGTTACGGGTTAGGCTAGAAGTCTGGCACCGTGGGCCTGTTTTGCGGATTTGGATTCTTTGCCAGAGAAGTCATGTGGTGACTTTAGCCTTCATATCTAACGGATTATATCAAATGTCTTTAACTTAAAAAAAATTAGTTAGATGATCATGATCCATACGATGCAAAATGGATGGTGGTGACTTTAGCCCCTAAACATAGAGGAGCTAAATCCCTGTTTTGCTGGTGTAAAAAAGTTAGTATTATCTGGAATTTCTAGTTTTCAGTCCATAATTTATGAGATGAAAAACTGTCAATTTTTTTGTTGTTGGTTTTTCTCTAAGATCCATGTTATAAAATGCAGATGAAAAAAATAGCTGAGGGTGGGTGAATACGGGATCTATGGTTTAGGTTAGAGCTGTTGTCCAGCTAATATTGGGGATACATCTTAGTTACACATATAAGTTACAACGTAATACATCTACTCTCTTAAAAAACGTAATACATACATTACCAACCAGCTGCTTCTCAAATTCTAAAACTTCCCCAAACAGGTCTTAGGCCTGTACGACATGAATGATAAACTAGGGCATGATGTATCTATGGTGATACAAGATTCTATCAATAACTGCTTTGTGGTGCACAGAGGTAAAAGATTGTTAGGTTGTCGAGAACGAGCAAGCGGACGTCATGGCTAAGAGTGAGCAAGTTGATGCCATGGTGCCGAGATCAAGCAAGGGGCGCCGTGGCTGGGAGTGAACGTCATGGTGCTGATATGGTCGTGTACGATTCCGACTATATTCTCTTTGTGTTGGACTCCATGGTTGGTGACAGAGGTGCAGAAGTCTCAAGTTGTTATGGACACCAAGGCAAAGGATGGTTCACTTTGGTCTGATCGTTGTGGTCAAGTCCACATCGATGAGTGGTGGCGTAGATGTAAGGGTCCATACTCTCGTTATGGTCTTATACACAAAGATTACATGTCGGCATTTTGGATCTACGTCTTCAAGTAATTCAACTGTAAGGTAATCTTACCTGATCTAGACAACGTAATGATGATGGCAACACAATCATTCTACCATGGGCTGGCGACAAGCTTGTTATTATAGAGAAGACGATAAATTAGTAGGTTTTGTATTGTTATTTCGATAGTGCGAGTTAGACCGGCAATCTTTGTTAAACGTGATGTAACCATTTTAGATTATTGCGCATTTGATGATTTGGTATTGTTAGGTAGAGTAGAGCTTGAGATCAGTAATTTGCCAAGTATATTAAAAATACTGACTTGTCATCTTTATCAAAAATAGAGAAAAAAAGTCATTTATCACTAATTCACTTTACAACTTAAAATTTGAGAACTAAAGTTTCAAATTTTAGAATATACCAGCTTCATAATGGCACAAATCCAATTTCAGAACAAGAAATAGACTATCTAGTTGTGCAGTTTCGAGTTTCAGTTTTCAGGACATGAGAATTTAAGAACTTACTATTTCAACACTTTACAACTCCAAAACAAGAATTAATGCAATTTGAGGTTTCATATTCTAGAACTACATGTTCATGAGAAAAAGACAATATAATCTAAGTGATAGCTAACAAACTACAATGCTTTATTCTACAACTCTATATTACACTGTAAGCTAGGGGAAGATCACCACAAATCTCCGATGTGTTCTTCATGTGTGGGTTTTTTAAGTACTGTCCTCCATTATGCTTCATGATCTCCATCATATAAAACTGTTACATTCAGAAATTTTAGTTGGCCCTCTCCACAAGATACTCTTGATATGCTCAATCGACTTTTTCCACAATTTGATTGATTTCACTTGGGTGCCTTTCTGAAACAAAGCCTGGATTGCTGAAAAAAAAACCCAAGATCCGACACGCTAATTTTATGATAAGGTGAGTTTAGAGGTTACCATGTTAGCCATATGTACCACCCTACTTGAAATAATTGTAGAAATTCTTTATCGTTGGTGTCAATGTGTTGTGTGTCTCGGCATTGTCTTGTTGGATTACTATAAGAAATTCTTTATCATTGGTTGGCCACTTTGCTTTGATTGCCGGCATGACATTATTCACAAGAAATTCTCAGCTTGTTTCCTTACATCGGTTTAGTTACCATGTTATCTACAACAACAAAAACAATTTTAGGGGCATGCTTTGTTATCAAAACGTTGGTGTTTGTTGATCACTGCCAAGCCGGTAGTGTTTGTACGATCCTCGAGCCGGAATACACTCATAAAAAAAATAAATGGAGGTATTTGATTTTTTTAAAACCCTAACACTATAGTTTCCCAAATATTCAACTTTACAAGAAAAAAGAACGGCACACGAAATTTAAATTGTATAAACATATTCAGATACAAAATCGCTAGTTAAAGTTTTTTTAAAAACTTTTTGACACAGTTTTAAAAAATTTTAATCGAACCTCTTTCAAACGTAACATTTGGAATAGACACGGACACGCCCATAACCTCCCAAGTCTGAAGCTACACCAAACCCCATCCTAAAATCCTCCCAATCTCGCCATGGCGCCGCCGCCGCCGACCACCGCCGCCGCCGCCGCCATGGCCGCCGGCGTCCGCCACCGCCCTCACTTCCTCCACCGCCGCGGCGGCGGCCTACCCTTCTCTCCATCCTCCCCTCTCCCCTTCGCCTCCCGCGTCTCCTCCTCCCCCACCCCCCTCCGTCTCCCTCCTCCCCGCTTCTCCCTCTCCCCAATCCCCAAATCCCTCTCCTCCTCCCAAATCCCCGTCCGCTCCCTCTTCACCGGCATCGTCGAAGACGTCGGCCGCGTCCGCCGCATCGGCCTCTCTCCTCCTCCCCCCACCCCCTCCTCCGGCGGCGGCGAATCCGCCGGCGTTGACCTAGAGGTGGAGACGAAGACCCTCCTAGCCGGAACCCAGCTCGGGGACAGCGTCGCCGTGGACGGCACATGCCTCACCGTGGCAGCAATCGACCCCGATTCCTCAACCCTAACCTTCGGAGTCGCGCCGGAGACCCTCCGCCGGACATCTCTCGGCGACCGGGCCGCCGGCGACGGCGTCAACCTCGAGAGGGCGCTGACGCCGGCGTCGAGGATGGGTGGCCACTTCGTGCAGGGCCACGTGGACGGGACGGGGGAGATCGCCGCGTTCCGGCCGGAGGGCGACTCGGTCTGGGTCACCGTGCGCGCGCCGCCGGAGATCCTGCGGCTGCTCGTGCCCAAGGGTTTCGTCGCCGTCGACGGCGCGAGCCTCACCGTCGTAAATGTGGATGAGGAGGGTGGGTGGTTTGATTTCATGCTTGTGAGGTATACTCAGGAGAATATTGTTCTGCCGAAGAAGAAGGTTGGGGATAAGGTGAACCTTGAGGCGGATATACTCGGGAAGTACGTCGAGAAGCTCCTCGCCGGGAGGATCGAGGCGATGTCGAAGGCTTGAATTGGCTTCGTTTGAGCTGGAAGAAGTGATCTTCGTTTGTGTGGTATGAATTATGTGTGATCTTGTGTTTGTCAGTAATGGCGTATTTGGTAATTGTGGGTTGAGGCTCTTGTGGGCTTTTGGCAAGTTACTGGCTTGGTTGCCATGGATAATCGATGGCTGCGATCAATTGATTTGATGGCACATGTTGTTCATATTGTTTCATGGGAGTACTAGTTAGTAGCTACATTGTATTTCTTGCTTGTTGGGCCGATGCACGAAAATTAAGTGCTTGGTTTCTTACCTTGATTGGATTGATTTAGTGGTTAATCCTAGGGCCACCTTTATAATTTAGTGTTTGATCAATGATGTGTCATGTTTGTTAAATAGGCTAGTAGCCAACTGGCTATAACTTTTCTCCAAATTCACTGGTTGACTGGTTCCATGTAATCTATGTTGAAAGGGTTCCATGTAATCTATGTTGAAAGAACTGGTTTCGTATGTTGCCTGATGTTAAAATAATATTCTAGTTTTAGGTGGTGGTACTAGTTTTAGCAGCATGATTTTCTGCTGCCATGTATGAAGATTGCAATAGTTGGAATGGATTGTGGTGCACGACTGCACGGTTGCATTGGTAGTTGTGATATCTGTGTGCATAGTAGTATGTACAGTTATGTATTCTTCTCGAACTGGCTTGGAATCTTGGTGAAATAACCCACTCTAATAGAAGTAGAATCAGCAAACTTAAGGTGTATTTAATACATATTGAGAATTGGAAAATGATATATAAGTACAGAACACAAATTCAGAGGTCTAGCACTGGTCTTCTCCAGTTTGATTTGGATGTTACTTGCACCTTTCCACCTTGTTTCTTCTATATACTTGATATATAATATAAGTGATATAACTGCGCTTTGCATTGCAGGCAGTAAAGAGAAAGGAAGGAAAGTGGATCCTGATCTGATGCCGCCTTTGCTGAGCCGTTCCAGAACCAGGAGCAAGGAAGATATAAAAGAGGCTCTTTCCAGACTTGCATAGTTCCATACTTGCATTGCATCGATGAAAAATTATACGAACCAAGTTCTTGTAATAACGCTGTGCTTCTGAGCAGAAGCATGGCAGGCAGCAGAAATGTTGTCCATTGCCCTCTATTGAATGAAATGGTTGTCCCTATGATAATTTGGAGTTTCAGAGTTTTGACATTGGGTGAATTTGGTGTTTCTGCTGCCTTCTGTGTAATTATGTCGGCTGCTTAGCTTCTTGAATCTTTGCTCCAGATTTGGTATGTCTGAGGAATTCCTGATGAAATATTGTCGAGGAATGAGTAGGAGAGCAATGAGCTCGAGGACAATGGGTAGCCAGAGCAGGGTAGAGTTTATTGAAGTTACAAGTAAATAAAATGGTGGCCAACTGACAGAAAGCGCATCTGGTGTAGTGGTATCATAGTACCCTCCCACGGTACTGACCGGGGTTCGATTCCCCGGATGCGCAATTTCATCCTTTTTTTTATTTTTTTGCGGGGATTGTTTTGCTCTTTCCTTTTTGGTTTTTAAGCACTTCTCACAGCACAAAATGCATAATGGTCAATGAGATTCAGCGGTGGCTTGTGAAAGCATTTTCACATGCTACACTGTAGCTGCAGTCAACGCAGCTCATCAAGACTAGCTTCCCTATTCCGTGATAACCGATTTGATCACCACAAATTATGCTAGTAAAAACTAATTATATGGTCACTCCACTGACCTAACATTAGGTACACCTTCACCCTAGTCGATCGTGTGCTGGGATTGGATACTCCCATTTGCGCCGCCGTCCATTTCAAACTACTGTCCACTCCATGGCACCCACATTTGCATGTTCTTCAAACTAGTATTATTGCTCCCAAACTACTAAATGTGGAGTTGAGATTTTTCTAATGGAAGTGTTATAATTCCGATCTCTATACCGAATATGATACACATAACTTGTTTATATTTATGGATTCGAAACGGTGATAATGTCACCGGCCACCACAACAATGGTGTTGAATTGTGTAATTAACATTGAATTATTCTGGGTACTACTCGTCATCAGATACATAACCATATTCATTAGATAAATGGCTAGTTCCTACTATATTATTAAAGCCGAGTAGACACGAGTAGATCGTACTAGTATGGTATGCGTGCACATTCTGCACAACACTCAGCACCTAGGCGTGGTAGGTAAACTATGCTTTATTTGGTCGTGGTCGATATATATGCGTGTGTGCGTGTCATGTCATGTACACACGTTATTACTGGTATACGTTACTTAGACATGCCAAGCACACGTTAGCTCCCTGGCTAATGATCAAGTCAAACCTTGGTCGTTAGTAGATTAAGTCTGCACTAACCTATGGGCGCACGCATACGGAAAACGGTAGGATTGGCCGTGTCCCTGCATTGTGGTCAACGTAGGTACATACGGTCGAGACCTTGTTCCAAACCATGCATTATTGGTTGGTGCGTGATTTTGGCTCTTTTCACCTTGCGTAGGCAATTTTTTTTGGGTTACACGAAAGACACATACACACTAAGGCCTCGTTTGAATCAGCTTAGGATGGATTTTTTCTCTCTCGTTTTCCGTTAGCACGTTTTTCAAAATGATTATTTGTGTGTTTTTTTAAACGAAGTTTATATACATGTTTCTTGAAAAAATATATGAATCCATTTTTTAAGTTCTTACTAGTTAATACTTAATTAATCTTGTGTTAATGGATTGTCTCGTTTTGCGTGGGACAAAAATCTAAAACTTCTTCAAACGGAGCCTAATACATGTGCAACACTACACTTGTAGCTGTAAAAGTGGCCTCCCGAACGTATACTAAAAGATATAACAAAAATCAGCGGTGTGTTCCTGATTTCAGTAAAAATATATTGAAACCCACCATATACGAGTAATATTCGTGGGTATAGGATTTAAAATATGGAGGAGATCAGGGTTTTTCTGTTGACAAACTTTGATAGGTTCGAAGTTGTTGTTTGCCCAAGAAATTATAACAAAGTGACCGATCGTTTGGCCTTCTTTGGTGTGGGTGCTGCGGTCTCTGGCTCTCCATGGTTTTAGAGTCAAACCCAAGAGTTTGTATTTGCTTTGGTCTTCAGCGATTTGCCTGAAGGAGATGGTTAATAAAATAAGCTTATTACCATGCATGTCAAAAAAAAATGGTAGCTAGGTAAAGTCATACATTGGCCCTGTTCGGCTGGCTGAACTAGGCTAAAAATGGCTGGGTTGAATGGATTTTTCTATAAGAGTTGGCTGGGCTGAATGGGTTTTTCTTAAGAGCTGGCTGGGCTGGCTAGAGCCAGCCAGCCAGCCGAACAGGGCGATTGGTTTGAGGCAGTGATTTTGTAAGGTAGAGGACTTTGCCAAAAGCAGATAATGGGTGGGATCTGGCCGGCCATGGCTAGATTAATTGGATGGACTTGATGACCGTGATAGTGACGGAAGGATGGGGCTTGGTTGATGGTGGGATTTTCTCGGGCTAGTGTTCTCGGTGGCTGGATCTAGAGTTGGCTAGATCCGGAGGCTCTCTAGTAGCGAGCTGCAATGGTTTGGGGAGTTTTGTGTGTTGTGATCATGATGATGGTGAGGTCATCCTCACCTCATTTGTTGGTGAGCTACCAACAAAGGCCGTGATGGCGGGCGATGGCAATGGATTAAGTGGCACAATGAGGTTGTGAAATGAAGGTCAAGGCATCAATGTGGTGATGACTAGTTGGGGGTAACGACGGCTCGTTTGTGGTGTTGAGTTGAGACAGGGGCTAGTCCCCTACTCCCCCTATCCATTCATGTCTTGACTGAAGGTAAGGGCTGGTGGCGCAGGCGGCACTGGATGGTCGAGACGACGGATGAAACTGACAACAATAGATGCTCCCGGCAGTGGCGCTCTAGGGTAGCAGTGACTACGTGAGCTTAGGCGCCTGATTATGACCACAGTAAGGCGAGGAAGGCATGTTGGTGATCATTGATGGCGGTGCTGGCTGATTGGTGTTGGCTGGCGGGTCGCTTGATGCATATGAGAACAACGACAATGAAGGCTCTTGGCGATGGCAGTGGTGGCTTCGACTGATGTCTATGTGTGGCTAAGTCCAGAGAGAGGTGGAGGACCTTCGACAAGCCTAAAATAGGTGCATGTTTTGTTGGACGGCTCCACGACACTCTAAAAGCGGCGGGGAGCTCGATGATGTGTGGAATACGGTGTCGACGCGATAGAGGGGCTTAGCGGCATGCTAAGGGATGATAGAAATACAGCGGTGGCTGACAATAAACACGCATCAATGGTTATTAGATTGTGGTTGTTAAAAGCTAAAGCTAAGTCTTCTAGCTTATTCTTTTTTGTGTTTGCGTTGTATTCCATTATGTATTTGGAGCCTATGAACTTGTGTATTTTCTTCGTGGATGTAGAGGCCGCATTAATTAAAAATCCATTATCCAAAAAAATTATTAGGATCTTCCGTATGTACGTACATGCATGTACGCTACGTTCGAAGTAGACATTTTCTTTGGGCCTAACGGTTTGATCACTCCCTGATTGGATGAGCATAAAACGTGTATGCAAGTAAGAGATGTAGTTAGTTTAATGAAGACAGAGCAACTAAGAGAAGTAGTAGAAGTACAATGAAGACAGAGAGACGACCGTGATGAGTGTTTTCCTCCGGTTTTTGATTTGTTCATCAGGACCGTGGTATGCACACGACTTTTGCCAAAATAATGGTCATGACAGCCTGCATGCTTAATTAACAAATAATCTCAAAACTACGGTCAACGGTCTCCCTAGTAACGAATCCAAAGTCCAAAGTTATATAGATAAACCCAATCGAGCAAAGTTCATCCTTGGGCTGGGGGAAATTAGAACTTGCCTTCTTGCAGGGCACCAAGGTTTTCTAAGCCGTAGTACTGATTTAGTTAAACATAACAGCTTTTGAGTATAAGTTTCGCATGTAATTGATGTGACATTGATATTATACCATCCTCGAGGGCCTAGGATACCAAAAAAAAAACATGATAATACTCTTTCACATACTATAAGTGCCTGCTTTTGGCTGAGTTGTGGATTTGTAATTCAAATTGAATTTTCAATTTAAAGGTAGAATTGAATTTAGGGATATTTCTTAGTTTGGTTGCCGGCCGGAATGATCGTTAAAAAGACAAGTAGAATAATTCCCTTAAAATTATTCTTACGGCTCAAACTTTGCAATTTATAAATCGCTGAAGAGTAATTCATAAAGAGAAGTGGACTCTACGCGTGCGAGAGAGAACACTGTCATCGATAATCACTGATTAACAGATTAGTGACTCAGTTGACGACTTAAGAATTAGCAGCCACCTGTGATGTTGGAACATGGAAATCACGGCATTCATACGCATCTGTACAACTACATAAAAGCTACAGCAACATTAGTTTTTACATTTCGAGGTAACTATACCCCCCATTACTTTTGAGAACCGACCAAGGGTTGAATTAATTGCGCTAAATATCTTTCTGAAAAGGCCAACGAATTATTTTGTCATGAGATGATCCAAACAAAGCCATGCATGTTGGGTACCACAGCTTTTGTTCTGTACTATACCACACAAAAAGAAAAGATAAGTCACAAACGTTTCTCCCAAAAATTCCAACAGACACCTAATGACAACTGGGTCCACACACCTGAGTTGCCAAAGCGGTCCCACCTTTCAGTAACAGCACGAAACCATGTGAAGCATGTCGGCTGTACGCGTAGCGGAATCGATTTCTAATTCTTTTGTACACGCAGGAGAATATCTTGTTGTGCCGGGAAGATGAACATAGACGGTCTCTGATCACCTATGATTTTTGTGAAAACAATGAGCAGAGGAAAACAATGGCGGTTTGGGGTAGGCATTCTCAGGGTTGATGGCGCTCAAAAACTGGTGACAGCGGCTAATGGTTTTCACAGCTCTTGTTCTCTGTTTAACTAACAGCAACTGTGTTCTTATGTTGTGTCTAAGAACTTTCTTAAGCGTGTCTCAACAACCCCTTTAACATGAGAGCTATGGCTCAACAACCACAGGCACCTTTGTGTAATAATATTTTTGTTCTTCTCCCATGATGATTAGGAGTTGCTTTGCATGCAGTGGACTTGTTTTAACGGTGCAATATTTTTTTTGTTCGTTGATGTATCCATGCAGATAACAAAGAAAGTTCAGTTGGCCTAACTACTTTACTGGTGAGCATAACATCGTTTTTTTAATCAAAAGTTAATCAATATATTATAAAATTGCTGAAACACAATGAAGAGGACATAGCGACTTATTTTGCCTAAGTGTATTAATTAAAAATAGCAATAGAAACAAGCGCATTAATTAAAAAACAATATAAATATGCTATTTAGGATATGTATGTATTATGTATAGAATATAGCGACTTATTTTGCCTAAGTGTAGTATACGACTGCGCTAGAAATATAAATACTAGTATTACTATTTTACAAATGTACTTAAAAACCCAATCATGAAATTTTGCGGCTAAAATATATTAGTTGTTCTTTGTTTAATTAATATATTTAAGATGTTCTAATCCCAATATCCTCACCCTTAGTTGTGACACAAAGAGTTTACAGGTTTTAGAAATGGAGATTTCTTCCCATTGACCACCAACCTATATTTCTAGTGGTCACTTGTATCTCTCAGACGCCTTAATTTTCAAAGTTCAATGAAGTCTATTGAAAAATGTAGCTGCATTTACAACACAAGATTAGTATAACTAAGTTTAAGATTGAATATATTTTAGTAATATATTTGTTTTGTGTTTAGAATATTACTTTATTTTAAAAATTAAAACAACTTACTATCTACGAAGCAGAGAGTAGCTCCTAATTTTCTCTTAACCCCAGACCAGCCAGAGAATATGCACACAAAAACAAAGTTTCCTAGGAGATAAATACCATGTCACTCACGCGTATGATCGATTCTCCCATGAAACCATCATGTGCTATTTGAACAAGACCAGAAAAGCCCAATTATAAAAAGGAGGAAACCCAATCCAGCAGCTTCACTGGTTTTGAAGTCTTCCATAACTAGCGGCTGGATTTGCTGCAGTGCTGCAGGGGCGGCGCCCCCTGTATTCGCCACCTCACCCTTCCATGGACTGCAGCTGTCCTCTCTACCTTAACCCCTTGACACTTGCAGTTCTTGCAGCTAGCTACCACCACTAGTAGACAAGCACCACCATTAGTCCATGACTTGAAATTATATTGACTGGAAATTATTTTATTACTAGTTGGTTCCCAGGATTGGTTGATTGCTCTATCTAGTAGTATAGTGGGTTTCACAACACACAAAAAACTGTTTCTTTGATCCTTCTTATGGTGGTTAGTACTAGGCATGTGCGTGCCTATATATATATATATATTCTGCACATTCTTGCTCCCTGCCCATAGATCACATTTGTTCTCCTTCTTGGACTTCCCTTCTTGTTTCGTGACTGTTCTTGCTCAAGCTCAGATTTGGACTACATTCATTATTTGGCAGAGTTTCACAAGGTACATTGCATTGCTCAGGTTCTGATTGCCTATGTACTCTCTGTTTGTGTGTGGCTAGTTTGGAATTTGGGTTAATTTCATTCAGGCAATAAGCTGCTCTTCAATGCATCGAGTGAGTAGTGGTGTGGTTTTGTGCTCTCTCTCACCACCTTAAAAGGCTTAATTAAACTGTTCTTGTTTGTTGCCGAAAAATTCAAGATTTATTTCCGAGTGAAATGTGGATTAATCGTTCTTCTTCGTTTGTTCCAATTGGTTGCTGAAAGATTCAAGATTTATGTCCAAGATTCAACATTTTGGTTGATCAGTGCTGAATTTTCGTTTCAGTCGAGGAGACTTTCAAGTTTTAACCATGGCGAGTCGAGAGGAAGGCGGCAATGGCGGCGGCGGGGATAGCCGGAGCTCGAGCCGGCGGAGCACGCGGTTCAAGGACGACAACGAGTACGTCGAGATCACACTCGACGTCAAGCCCGACGACACCCTCGCCATCCAGAGCATCAAGAACGGCGGCGCCGACATGCCGGATCACTCCCTCGCCACCCTCCTGGCCAAGGGCTCCGGCGGCCTCTCGTCGAAGCTCAAGGCCGTCAGCACCGAGCTCCGGCGGATCGCCTCGTCGAAGCGCGGCGGCGGAGGTGGGGGATCGACGGCGAATGGCGGCGGCGACCGGCGGCGGTTGAACCGGAGCATGACCGGCGCGGCGAGTGCGCTGAGGGGGCTGCAGTTTCTGAACTCGAGCGTGGTGACGGAGGGATGGACGGAGGTGGAGAAGAGGTTCGAGCGCCTCGCCGTCGACGGATTCCTCCTCCGCTCCCGCTTCGGCCAGTGCATTGGTGAGCGGAAGCTTAAGTTTTTGGGTTGAACTGGTCGGTCGGTGCATGTTAGTTTTTGGGTTGAACTGGTCGGTCGATGCATGTAGCTTAACAGTGAGTCAGAGTGAGGGGTGTTTCACTCTGGGTCGCTCTGAGCTGTGAGTTTTTTTTATGAGGAGATGGGTGGATTTTGAATGGATTATGAGGAATTTGAATGGGGGAATTGACTGGATTTTGTGGTGAATTGGGTTGCAGGAATGGTTGGATCCGAGGAGTTTGCGGTGCAGATCTTCGATGCGCTTGCGCGGCGGAGAGGGATCACGGCGCAGGTTCTGACGAAGGATCAGGTCAGGGAGTTTTGGGAGCAGCTGTCTGATCCGGGCTTTGATGCCAAGCTCCAGACTTTCTTTGACATGTATGTGTTCTGTTCAGGTTCAATTTTAAATTCAGTCTAGCTGTACTGAAATTTCTGTTTGCTTTCACATGTTTTGTTTTGTTTTTTCTGAAAATTGACGGTGAAATTTGGATTAGTATCCACAGAGATTCAGTTATGACTTTTGGAATGTCTTAACTTTGTGACTGACGTCTGAGTGCTCAAATTCTTGCAGGGTTGACAAGAATGCTGATGGTCAGATCACTGAAGAGGAGCTCAAAGAGGTAAGAAATTCAATGAAAGCAACACAATATTATAGTAAGGAAAAAAGACATGTTATTGCAAGAATCAGGATGATTGAGATATTTTCTCCTGTTCAGATTAAAGTCATTCAAAGGATTCTGAATATTTTTCCTTGCATATTTCAGGTCCTTACTCTGACTGCCTCTGCAAACAAGCTGTCCAAGATCCTGGAGCGCGTGGATGAATACACCGCCTTGATCATGGAGGAGCTTGATCCTGATCAACTAGGCTACATCGATGTAAATACTCACCCTCAAATCTTCTGCGTATTTGCGATTTCTTTTTTACTGAATTTGGCAGTTTTCAGAACAATACTATTTGTGATTATGAATTCTGACACAGTTCATGGTAACCTCCGATTCCAAAGATATCAAACCTGGAGGCACTTCTGCTGCTACCGCCGTCTCAGGCGCCGTCGAAGCTGGTGACACACAGCTCAAACATCAGCCAGCTGATCAGCCAGAAGCTGGTGCCAACACATGACAGGAACCCGCTCCGGCGAGGGCTCCGGAAGCTGGGATACTTCATGGAGGACAACTGGAAGCGGGTGTGGGTGATGGCACTGTGGCTCGCCATCAACGCCGGCCTCTTCACCTGGAAGTTCATGGCATACAAGCGCCACCCCACATTCGATGTCATGGGTTACTGTGTTTGCGTCGCCAAGGGCGGCGCTGAGACCACCAAGTTCAACATGGCACTTATACTTCTCCCAGTCTGCCGCAACACCATCACCTGGCTCCGTTCTCGAACCAAGCTCGGCGCCGTCATCCCCTTCAATGACAACATCAACTTCCACAAGGTAACAATCTTTCTCACTCTGTCTCTAGATAGAGTACTTATAATTACGGTGTTTGATATCTACTGAGAAAGTAGAATACTAGTAAGTATTACCATCAGTGGAAAAAATATCGCACTACTAGCATTTATGACTTCTGCCAATAGAAAAAATATTATATTACCAGCATTTGAGGTTACATTAAATAGATATGGTCAATTTGATGAGAAAAGATGAACGGTCCAGATTGCTTATATTACCAGTAGAGACCACCATAAAAATCGTCTTCTCTGTAAGGTGATTGTTAACGGTGGTCTTCTCCGATAACGGCAGGTGGTGGCAGGGGGAGTGGTGGTAGGGGTGGCGCTGCACGGGATAACTCACTTGACATGTGACTTCCCAAGGCTGCTGCATGCAAGTGATGCGGCTTACGAGCCGATGAAGAAGTACTTCGGTCAAACACGGATACCAAACTATTGGTGGTTTGTGCGTGGTGTCGAGGGGATCACTGGCGTGATCATGGTGGTGCTTATGGTCATTGCCTACACACTTGCACACCCGTGGTTCCGACGAAGCAAGCTAAGTGACAGCAACCCGCTAAAGCGGCTCAGTGGCTTCAACATGTTCTGGTACTCCCACCACCTCTTCGTCATCGTCTACATTGCATTCGTTGTCCATGGTGTCTGCCTCTACATCAACCGGACATGGTGGAAGCAGACGGTAAGTGAAGTTCCAATCAATTGTGCTCATCGGGTTCTTTTGTGATCCAAATTCTAATAAACTTTGCAACTATTTGTGATTTTTCAGACATGGATGTACCTTGCTATTCCCATCCTGCTCTATGCTGGTGAGCGGATTCTCCGGGCTCTCAGGTCTCATGGCTTCACCACCGTAAGGATTGAGAAGGTAAAAAAAATGCCATTCCTTTAACATCAACGAGAAATTTGGTTGTGTAATACCAAAAGATTAACCATCTTATTGTGNGTTCCTAAATTGACTTGACTGTAACATGGCAAATTCTTTGCTGCAAATGTATGTTGGTACTGTACTGAAATTTCGTTCACGAAAGCTTAAATGGGTCTAAATTGTAACGTGCAGGTTGCGATATATCCTGGCAATGTGATAGCCATCCACATGAGCAAGCCCCATGGATTCAAGTACAAGAGTGGACAGTATATCTACGTCAACTGCGGCGAGGTCTCGCCATTCGAATGGTAAATAATCAAATCCCCCTAATTGTCTGTTCTTGTGAAACAGGAACCGATACCGGTTTTGATGTGAAAATTCTTGAGAACTGATCGTGCTAATGTGTGTGTCGTGACAGGCATCCATTCACCATCACCTCGGCTCCTGATGACAGTTACCTCAGCATGCACATCCGGTGCCGTGGTGACTGGACGTCGAGCTTCAGGGCTATCTTCGCTCAGGTAAGCTTATCCAAGATCCAAGCCGCCTTCGCGAATTGGGAAAATTAATGTGTTCCGTTTTGTGAGGCTCTGTAGATGATGACTGACAATTCGGCGTTCTTGGTTGCAGATCTGCAGGCCTCCAGTGAATGGCCAGAGCGGCCTCCTCCGGGCAGATGGCATGTCCATGGAGCACAACGCAAGGTGCGGTTTTTACCTGAACTTTATTTGGATTTTCAATTTTTGAGATGAATTTGCTCCAATTATTTGAACATTTGAAAAAACAGAGTAAATCCTGGGTTGAGGTTGGGTCATAGACAAATGCTTTAGTATCACCTGTCGTTTCAGGTTGGCCCCATATGTCAGGTGCACACAGGGGATAAACGTTATGTAAATTGTTTGCTATTTTGTTACAAACTTCTGAAATATATAACTAAGTTGTAGCAAAGTAATAGCTTTTGTCCAAATAATTTCAGTTTTGTGAAATTCACTTAAAAAATGAACTTCGATTCCATTTCAAGGGCTTCTTTGAAGGACTCCAATCCATCAGAAATTTTCCTAACTAGGTCCATTAGAACATAGGGTTGAAGGTAGCTAAATTCCTTTGGATTGTATTTCTATACCTCAATTCCATAGGAATTAATTAACCACATGAACTCCAACCACTTTTTTTATTTTCCTTACTCCAATGCATTTCCTCTCCTTGTTTCTCTTCAATCTCTCCATAACCCATCTAAATTGTTAACATTCATGACTACTGGAAGAATCCCTAACATTCATGGCTGCTATTGTTAATGTTTCAGGTTCCCAAAGCTGCTGATCGACGGGCCATACGGCGCACCGGCTCAGGACTACTGGAAGTACGACGTGCTCCTCCTCATCGGCCTCGGCATCGGCGCCACTCCCCTCATCAGCATCGTCAAGGACGTCCTCAACCACATCCAAGACCCTGAGGACCCATCCAACCCTTCCTCACCACTGCCATCTCTCGCCGGCAAGGTCGGCACCACCAACGGCAACGGCGGCGGCAGCGGCAGCGGCCGGAGGTCGTTCATGACGAACCGTGTCTACTTCTACTGGTGCACGAGGGAGGAAGGCTCCTTCGAGTGGTTCCGCGGTGTGATGAACGAGGTGGCCGACCGCGACAATGGCGGGATGATCGAGCTACACAACCATTGCACCAGCGTGTACGAGGAAGGCGACGCCAGGTCGGCGCTGGTGACGATGCTGCAGGCGCTCCACCACGCCAAGAACGGCGTCGACGTTGTGTCGGGCACCCGTGTTAGGACGCACTTCGCGCGGCCCAACTGGCGCGACGTCTTCAAGCGTGTTGCTGTTAACCATCAGGGCCAGCGTGTTGGGGTATTCTTCTGTGGTGACCAGACGCTCACGCCGGAGCTCCGGCGTCTGGCGCAGGATTTCTCGCACAAGACCGATACTAAGTTTGTGTTCCACAAGGAGAACTTCTGATTGATTTCGTTAAATTTTAAGGGAGCTCAAATCAAATCAAGTGTATAGTATGGAACTGTGGGGGGAGAGAGAAAGTTAACGTATTAGTGATTTTTTTTTGTTTGTTTGTTTAGGACTTCATGTGTAGCTAGACTGCCAAGGGAGTGGTAAAGTTAGTTGTTTTGTTTATGTTCCAAAAAAGGTGTACAAATATAGAAAACACATGATATAAAAGCTTTACCGGAAAGTTGAAAAGTATTTGGTTGACACTGATCTATTTGGTGTAATCTTTGTAGGTTATTTCAATAACAAATAGCATTGTCTCTCTCCCTCTACTGTGGGCTTTGATTTTTTCTTGCAAACGTTTGACCATTTATTTTATTTAAAAAATTTGTACAAATAAAGTAAGTTAAAAACAAAATAAATTATACTTCTGTAATTTTCTAAATAAGAAGAATAGTTAAATATTATAAATAAAAATTTAAAAACATTGCATTATGAAACAGAGGTAATATTATAAAACTGTTGAGGCGTGTCGTTGGCCTGGTTACGGACTGAAAAAGCTCAATTATATCTATCTGCTGCTCCATCCTCCAAGGACAAAACCATATAGATATGCAGTTAAACTCTTGCCAACCACTTATTTACAGCTGCCACCATCCAAAAGAAAGCCTTATTTGCAGCTGCCACAGTCCATGAGAAAGCCGACAAGATAGGAGGCTCATCCTGATCTTGAAACTGCCTCAACGAGCAGTCAATGCCACCAATAGTAACTATTGTGGCTTTTTTCTGAATGGTGAGGGGTCCTGTCATATTAGTTGAGATGGTCACGGTAACACTGGACAAGAGAAGAGCACTTATGGTTAATGGTGTCGATGTTTAGTGATCCAATTCTATTAAAGTATTTCAATGCGCTGGCTAGAGTGAAACTTGGCATTGGCGACCGAGAGTGATGTTCTAGATGTCTAACTAGGGATTGGGGATCAGGAGCTTTGAGCTAATGGGCTGTAGTTGAGATGGTTACTGTTGGATTGCAGGTGAGCCCACATGGATAGTGCTACCGGTGTTTGCTCATCCGAGTCTATTCAATTATTTCAATGTGTTGATCAGTATGGAACTTTTTGAAATGGCCAATGAGCGAAGCTCTAGACATCTAATTGTCTTCTTGGCAGGTGCTTAATAGCAATGCTGGCTCAAATCTTTTTCACATGCATAAAGAAGATCAAGCTTTTAGATTGAGATGGCTTGTAGGGCTAGCTTATTTCTTCCGGTCATGGTGGAGTAATTCCTGATTTTGCGACTCAGTGGCTAGTATCGAGTTATAAGAAGATAATCATGACTCTATTGATTGGACACTAATAGGGAACAAAAAGTTGGAGGGTACTCGGATTATTTGGTATGCCTCTCCTTTATGGACAAGATCAGCTTTGAATGCTGCAAGTTTCTTTTGAAAGCGAAGGCCTTAGGTCAACTTCAAGTTCTTCATGTGGTTGGCTATTCACGGGCGTTGTTTGATGGCATATAAACTAGAGTGCTAGGGCGTGAAAACTTTAGGATACCTTGGTGTTTTGCTCAGAGGAACCTGAAACATGTGATGTGTTGATACTTGAAACATTTTTGCATGATACTGAAAATAAATCTTTTATTCCATGAGACTTCGAGCGAGAACAAGCTATAAACATAGTGTGTGAAGCTCTGCACTATCTCTAAAATGGGGTGTTAGGAAGCACTTCAACGCAACTATCATTCCGTGCTACCATCTAATTTTGAAGGAACACAACGTTAGGACTTTTATTGGAAAGCTCAACACGGTGGCTACACTGCTCGACTACTTCTGTGAGGGGATGAAGGCCTGACAATTGACAACAGCAAAGCTAGCTCAAGCTAGCTCACTAAGAGGACCGACAAAGGGGTTGTTGTTTCAGCAATAATTGTGTGGACAGATAATACATGGACTCTTATATATTGGAATTAGCCTCCCAGTAATGCTTATATGTAAAAGATTTTAAATCCAACAAATATCACTAACATCATGAACTATTGGTTTGCTCACATGTACTACACTACATCGGACCATAGCTACAACTAAGTTGCTGCTATAGTAAACAACAAAACTTTTACTATGATTGCTACAACCGATGTGGCTCTGTAGCTGTAACAATGTCTTTTGAGCAACCTCTATACAGATAAAATGACGCTTGTGCATGGAGACACGTCATTAAGAAGCCAAACCATTAGACATGTTTATTCTTTTCTATCATATAGTTACGTAGCATGTCCGGTGGATGAAATCCTGCTCTAAAACAGAATAGAATGATGTTCAGGTATTAGGTAGTGTCGAACGTGATATCACTCTCTAGAATTTCTTTTACTTATTGCATATAATTCATACTATTTCTTTCAGCAGGACGCGGAGTTTTAAGTTAGCACAACAATCATTGTACTACCACAGAGAAGCACGGCAGCACAAAAGTAAACAATGTTCGTAGTGCTTCTGCAGCTTCGAATCATAACCGTTGATCACCAAAACGGACGGCCGAAATCGCTTTGCAGCCCACACATTGCCGTTCGCTCCCAGATCTGAAATTTCCCCTTCCCCTTTCCCCCTTCCTTCTTCTCTTCCATTTCAATTTCAAACCAAATCAAATCCCTCGTCGTCTCTTCCTCCGCTGCCCATCACGCTCCTCCTCGCGAAACCCTAACCCTAGCTCGCCATGTCCGAACCTGCCGCGCCACCGACGGCCGTGCCCGACGACGCCCCGCCCGCGCCGCCGGCGGCGGCTCCTGCGGGCGAGGAGGCCCCGTCTCTGGAGGTGAGCTTTTTTGCCTGCCTTCTAGCCACCGTTCCCCCTTTACGGATTGGGTGGTTTCTGATGTTTGTTTGGTTTGTGTTGCAGAGGAAGGAGGAGTTGCTGCCGGTGGAGGAGAAGATCTCGGTAAGGATCCCCCTCCCACTGGCCACCAGGGCTCATTTTTGCCTAGGACTCACTACCTTATATGTGTTAGGATTTTATTTATTCTTCAATCTATGCCCGTGTGAGGCTTAGTGTGCGTGGTGGTATTTATTTACCACCTAATTTCTATGGCAGTATTTTTCGGTTTATTGTCGGGTACTTCTGTTATCGAATACTCGTTTGATGTGCTTTTCACATTTTATGTTTTCCTTTGGACTGATGATAACAAAACATGGGGGAAGAAAACTGAATACATCTGGAGTGAGGTGGTAGTTAAGAGTTGCTCTTCATGCATTTGTATTACTGCTGCACAGACTAGTATTGTGATTGTTACTGTGATTCCTGCAAATTCCGATGGCACCAGCTGTTAGATAAAGGGGATGCAATGCTTTCATTTTTGAGAAGTGATTGACTACCTTAGCCACTACCTGATCTACACTAGTTTGTTGCTTACATGCCCACATATACTTTCTTGAAAATCTAAATCATGAGGATTATGAGAATTGCCTTCAAATAATCTGCACCTTAGTGCACAACCCCAGATATGGTTGTGGGGACAAAGGCTTGTACTATCAATGGCCCATCAAGATCAAGCTTCTATATACGTTGATATTTATAGTTGAAGGATCAAAGCAGATAATGTGTTAAATAAGCTTGGTAATTTGGATATCATAAACCAGTTTCTACAAATATAGGGTGTAGAGGTAAATCTTCCAGTTGTCTCTGAGCAACATTAATGATCTGTTACTCATATACTTTCCTCTATCAGGAGGCAATTATGTATATTACTCATCAATAGAGTTTAGGATGCACATTGTCACTTTCAACCATCTCTCTTATTGAACTGTAAGAACTTGAGGGGCTCCTGTGATTAGAAGCAGACCTCAGGTTGCTTGGCCATGACCCAAAGCCTGGAAAGTGGGAATAATGGCCTTTAGCTTGGCTCATTTTCACCATGGTAGAGCAAAGGCAGGCCAAAATAGGCTGGCTAGCCTTTGCCTTGGAAGCATATTTGGGTCTGCTGCTGGCCTTGATGTCAATTACTCAGATTTAATTCTGCCATTCCCTATTGATTTTGTAGTTCTTTTTTTATTTTGGTTATAGAAAGAATCTTGAGATTTTGGTGCCTCTGAGTGACAGGAATTAGATGAGTCACAGTCAAAGCTTATGGGGAGACTAAAGGGACTCAAGGAGGTATGTTGCAATATCCACAGTTTCTAGTTAGCTGCATTATTCTATGTTAGATATTTATTCATTTTCGCATAAACGCTTAGCTTTTCGGAATTAGTTTTTGTTCGGTTAACACGAATGAAATATGGTCTTTGGTTGTTTGTACAATTTTTTCCTGTGCATTTTAACAATTCTCAGAGCAAGTGGAATGATTTCAAACAGAAAGATGTATTTTTGTGGCACTTGCATGTAATACCTAAATTTTGTAATGGCATGAAGAAGTATGATTTGATATCTAGCAGCCTAGCCTACAAAGGAACAATGGGTGTGTTTTAAAATATTTTTTAGATGTTCTTGTGCTTGCCTTTTCTATTTCCAGTTGAAATTGTAAGTATTGGTTATTTTGTATGGAACTGAACTATTATTTATTTTTTCAGGATTTGCTGAATTGGAGGACCAGTTTAGACACACAAGTGACAAAATACAAAAGTGTATGTTTTTCCACACTTCACTTGGTGCTATATATTTTCTGTGTTCTGGAAAATCGTGAGTCCAACCTATTCTTTCTTGTAGTGGCTCCATGCTTTATTCTTTGTGTACCCAACTTTTAGAATAAGTTCTGTATTTAGCAACTGGAGGAAAAGCATTCTTTTTTATTACTACTTTGGGCTGTGTTTTCTATAGATGATTAGGATAATAAAGCTATATGCTTCTGTTATCTTGGAGTCTTAGTTGGTTGGCCTGTTAAAAAATGTATTAATAGCCTGCAAACTTCTTCATTGACCCTAACCTGGATTGATGCATGCAGCACTCATATAGCTCAGTTATTGTAATTTGTCTACTAACCATATTTTCATTCTGAATGTCTTGCAGGAACTCTCTGATATCAAAACTGCACTGAATAGTGAAATTGAACAGCTGAGATCAGTAAGCATATGCACCCATGTTCTGCAACAGATCTCGACTTCCATCTCCAGCCTTTTGCTCTATTTAGTATTTACAAGATGTGTATCTCCTTTCCCCTCTTATAGGATTTTCAAGAATTGAGGACCACCCTTAAGAAGCAGCAAGAAGATGTATCAAATAGTTTAAAGAATTTGGGGGTAATTTCCTCTATTTTGATGAGGGTGCAATATTTTATGTTGAATGATTGCTTGCATGTTCAGTTGTATCTAAGTTTTTTTCTTTCAGCTACAAGATACTACTGACAGTGAAGGGAACAAAGGAAGTGGTGAGGGCAATGCAAGTGAGGGTGTCTCAGATACCCCAGGGAACCTGAAAGTAAGAACCTTTCAAGATTAATTTACTTTTTCAAAAGTTGGTTCTTTTGACAGAAAATTGCAGAATAGTAGTCGCAACCATACGATAACCAACTGGCTTGTTTTTAATAGTGGTATAATCTGCATTTAAATGCCAATTTCATGAAAAAGAACCATGATTTATGCTTTTCCCCCTTTTCAGTTGGATGATACTCCACAAGACCATAATGAAAGCAGCAATGCCAATGGGGAAAATAATGTAAGCGATGATGTTAGATTGCAAGAGCAGAATGATTAATCTTGGTTCTGTTTAGTACTCCCTCTGTTTTTTTTTTGGTTGACGTTGGTTAGCTCAAAAATGAGCTAACGAACGTCAACCATTTGTGCATGGAGGGAGTACTTCAGTATTTATATGGAATATCCTCATTTCTCAGCACACCCATGCTATTTTCCTTAGAGGAGCAAAGCACCTCATAATCACCCTGGACAAATATATGTTTAAGTTGTTAGAGTAATATATTTTGTAGCATCCGCAAAATTAGTATGATGGAGATCTGTCCTGCTGATGGTTTTGTTTCTGCGGTTAACCACAGTGCATTGACCTCTTCTTTCTTGTGGATGCAGGAATCCACTATTGAAGATAAAACGGTCGATGAAACTGCAAAGGCTGAGAGCGCAGGCGATGAATAAAGTAGTGGTGGAACCAAATGTAGAACTTGAGCCGCTTATTTTTTGCAGCTCAGCTGGTAGTAATTTTAGAAACAGCCTCTTGAAATGAGTCCACGCTCTCTGATGGCTCCGTGGTGTGATGTAGTCTTGTTGGTCGCTATCGCGACTTCTGAAATCTCAGTCCTCTGGAATGGCTGTTAACAATTATATTGCTCTCTGCAAGTTACCTGAAGAATAACCCCCGGGAATTTGCCCTCCAAAAAGCTCTGATACATTTCAAATCAGTTGTCCATATGATGCCAACCTATGTTTGGAAGGTGTATGTTTTTCTCCTACCGTGCTGGCCTTGTTGACTTGGCTATATCTTCGTTTGGACGGTGAATTTGTGTACAGGCTAAGGCCTGGATTTAATATTTTCTAGTACTATGAAACTTATAGACTCACTGTCCAGATTCAGATTCATAGTAATAGAATGTCTAATTCAGGTTAATATAATGGTGCTATATTTTGAGGAGAAAACAATATTTTTCCTTAATATACCAACACAGCATAATCTTTTTTGTGGACATGTTAATCTGTTATGTTTGTTTATATATATACATTGCAAACAAGGCATGTATACAAGACAAAAAGAATGAAAGGGTCCTGAAAGGCGATACGTGCATGAAATATCTCAGCCATGAGCCATGAATCTGTCCCGTAGGAAAATTGCTTTGAAAGAGGGTACATATATATGCCCATGTAGTAGTTGTTTTCCAGACTAAGACATATAATAAATATTCTTTTCCCATAATGTTCATGTATTTTCTTGGGAAGTTTATTGTGAGAGTGGTAGATAATTCCCACGTTGTTTCAAGAACTATGACATGTAAATATGATTCACAGTGTGACATAACTATCCCCTCTGTCCTATAAAACAAGTGTTTCAAGAAAGTTGTGAAATGACATTCATTGTCCCTATTTATTTTTTATATTTGGTATTAATTGATTGCCACATGGACATACTAAATAGCCTGGATTTGTGAGACAAATTTAAATCCTAAAATGACTTATTTTATGGAACGAAGGGAGTACATCACAAAATCTCCTTGCCCTAATTTCCTCACATTTCTACCATCGACTGAGTAAATTTTTATTATGCAATAAAAAACCACAGTAAATACAATTTCAAGGTCATTTATCAGTGCAGAGGTTTTGGACACGAGTCACAACCCAACCCAGGCATCACCATGATAATTGATTGAGATACTAGCCATAAACCCCATCCACTCCTCTTCCCTCTCTCCTTCCTCATGGCCTCTAGTCCCTCCCTAACCCGTTTCCTTTCAGATAAGGCTGTATAAAAACCTCCATCTCCTTCCTCCCTCTTCCTCCTCTTCCTCTCCTCTTCTCCTCTCCTCGGTGGTGGACGGCCCGCACCGGACCACCGCTCGCCGCCGGCCATCCTCGGCCGCCGTCTTATGTCAAGGTGACGCTCGCTGCCATGTTCTTTTGTTGCTGTTTCTGTTGCGCGCAACATGTTCGTTGATATGCCTGCCCGGGGTGGCCGGTGAACGTAATGGGGAGCGGAGTGTCCGTGCTTGCTTTGTGTGGGCTGGTGGCTGAGAGTTGCTCCTGCTTTGCAGTGGGTGTGACTCCTCCTGTCAATTTTTCAGTTTCCATGGATGGTTCGGGTTCGGGGAATTGGCGCGCTGCTGCTGCTGCTGCTACCTGAATAGGTAGTAGTACTATCGTTTGTGTGTAGTGTGGTTCTAGGCTCTTGCGTTGAGTGGTTGAAAGGCACCATGGCGCGGGGGGTGCTCTGCTATGGCATGGTAGGCTTCGATTCTGTAGCTGCATAGGCTGAATTTGGTTCCAGTTTGTGCTCTTGGTAAAACAGGTTAAGGAAGGTTTTACGGTGAGAGATTATATAAAACAAAAATCTTACGCTTTTCCTCTGGTGTGCTGCTAGCACTTTTGCCCTTGATGTCTTGTGGTACAATTGTTCTCTTAAACTGTAGTGTATACGTTGTTTTAAATATTCAGTGCCTTTATCATATATTTGTTGTTTCTCCACTTAAATTCACTGGTTACCGGCTCTCGTTGTTTTTTTTTTGTCTAAAAGAGTGTTATTTAACCTTGTGCAGGGTACTGTAAAAATCAACAGTCTGATATAGTTGCTGGACATTTCAATCCCCAAATTCAAAATGACGCCAGTGGTTCATTGTTCCGTTGGCAATATCAGCCTGTTTCACATTGGCAGTTTCAGGCCGAGCCGAGAAATCCAAATAAGAAGGTTCCGCAGCACAGAGAGGTATTCAAGAGCAACATCACCTACACACCGTAGGCTGCTGCAACCGCATCGAGCATTCAACTTGATCAGCATTTATAAAAGAAGCAGCTGGTCCTCTGCCCAAAGGCCAAGAACTCTGTCGGCAGCAACCGTTGGGACTGATGTTACAGTAGAGGATCAGAATCCATCTCCTTCTGGAGAAGCTTCTGAAGAAAGCTCTGAGGAGGCCGCACCTGGCGCTGCTGAAGCAAGTGAGCAAGCTGAGGCAAGCACTTCTTCCACTCCCAAAACAGGCCGCAACATAAGAACGAGTGAGATGCCGCCCCTGAAGGATGAGGATCTAGTTCCCGGTGCATCTTTTACTGGCAAGGTTAGGTCTATCAAGCCATTTGGTGTTTTTGTTGATATTGGAGCATTCACTGAAGGCCTTGTTCATATATCTCGAGTAAGTGATGGATTTGTAAAAGATATATCTACCCTATTTACTGTTGGGCAAGAGGTGTCAGTGAGATTAGTGGAAGCCAATAAGGAGACAGGGCGCATCTCATTGACAATGCGAACAGGTGGTGATTATGTCAAGCCTAAAACAGAAACACCTAAGGCTGCAAGTGGTGGCAGGAATACTGGTGCAACTGCGTCCAGAGGCTCACCAAGGCAAGCAAGGGAAAGAGAGGAAGCCAAGAACATAGGCGAGTCAAGCTATGTGCGAGGACAATTTCTTGATGGCACTGTGAAAAACACAACAAGAGCAGGGTCATTTGTTGTGCTACCTGATGGAAGCGAAGGGTTCCTTCCTAGAGAAGAGGAAGCAGCGGCATTGTTCACCCTTATCGGACAGTCTGCAATGGAAGCTGGTCAACAGGTAAGGGTGAAAGTATTGAATTTAGCACGAGGCCAGGTCACATTGACAATGAAGGAGGGAGAAGATGATGAAGATGATATGGCCTCATTAAACACGGAGCTGAAGCAGGGTTGGTCCAGAGGGACCAACGCGTTTGAGCTAGCTTTCCGTAAAAATAAGGAAATCTCTGCATTTTTGGATCAGAGGGAAAAGACGAATGTTCCGGATGTACAAGAAGCTGCTGTAGCATCAGTGGGTACGGCCGCAGTAGAGAAGGATAGCGCAGTTGATGAAAAACTCGTTGAGCCTACTGCTTCAGTTTCTGTAACTGAACCTGAGAGCAAAGAGGATAGCTCTGAGGGATCTGTCATCACTGAGCCTACTGAAGCTGCTTCAACAGAATCTGTCACTGCAATCATTGAGGAAAGTGCTCCTGCTGATGAAGAAAGCAGTGAAAACTTGACTGCTTCCGTGTCATCAGTAGAAACTGAAGTTCCTGCTCCTGAAGCATCGGAGACCCCTGCTCAGGAGATAATTGAGGATCCGACTAGTGTGGAAGGTACTGCTGATGAGCAAACTGCAGAATCTGGCAGTCCACCTTCAGAAGGTATTGAGCTGTCCTCAAATGGGGCTCCAGAAAGCCCTAGTGCTGAGGATAAGCCGGATGAGCCAGAAGAATCGTCGGTAGTAGAAGAGGTTCCAGTAACTGCAAGTAGTGAGTCTGAGGATAACGAACCTGCTGCGGTAACTGAGGAAGTAGCAGCCTCGAGTGAGAAAACAGCAGAAGTTGCTGCTGCAGTAACTGAAGCAAGCACAGCCACAGGTCAGCAGTAATTTCATCAACCAGATCTTATCTGCAAAAGGGCCTGACATTCGAGCTACTCTACCTAACTAGGAAGAGAATGTTAGGATTAGTTGCATGTAAAACTTTCAAGTGACTGCTTGTGCCAGTTATATTTACGCTTTTTTCATGTGTTAAATTTCTTCATTGATGTTCCATGGTTTAGTATGATGGTCAAAGGATCAATCTATGTCAACAGTTGATTTGTTCTGCTATCTCAAATGATTAGTTCAGTTGGTATTCTTTGGTTCTAGAGGATCATGCAATGTCTAAATGTCATCTCAACTGCACTAAATTTTGGACTATCTTGGACAAGACTGAACAAGATACTTTGGTTTGACTATAGTTCTGGGACGTTACATCATGAATTTTTGTTATTCTTCTGCATGTATTGTATTTGCATCATTTTTCTTCTGATATTCGTCAAGCATAAAATGGAAACCACATATTTCCTCAAATTTTTGTGTTTAGCAACAACAAAAGACTTTTTAAATTTGTTTTCTAGTCATTTTAAAAACATAATAAACAAGGTTGGCGTCATTATGACAGAAATTCCTGTAACTGTGAGTGATTACTTCATTTCCAAAGTGAGTTCCTGATTAATTAATATTTCCAAATACCTGTTATGGTTTACTCTACTATGAGATATCAGAAGTTGGTTCTAAAACTTGTCTAGTCATGTAAGTTAACAGATGCAACTAACATTATGGTTAGTTTTTCTGTTCTCTATAATTGCATTATTTATCTTTCTTTTTCCTGTATACTGCTCTGCAGAACAAATTCACTACATATTACACTGTTGGCAAACTGTTAGAACAGCACTACAAAGACTAATGGTTCTTTTGTGCATCTGCAGCAACTATTTCTCCTGCCCTTGTTAAGCAATTACGTGATGAAACTGGAGCAGGCATGATGGACTGTAAAAAGGCTCTTGCAGAATCAGGGGGCGACATTGAGAAAGCACAAGAATTCCTCCGCAAAAAAGGTTTGGCAGCTGCTGACAAGAGGGCTGGCAGGGCCACTGCAGAGGGAAGAATTGGTTCTTACATACATGACAGTAGAATCGGTGTCCTTATTGAAGTGAACTGTGAGACTGACTTTGTATCCCGAGGTGACATCTTCAAAGAGTTGGTAGATGATCTAGCCATGCAAGTCGCTGCTTGCCCTCAAGTACAGTACATTTCTCTTGATGACGTCCCTGAGGAAGTGATGAAGAAGGAAACAGAGATGGAGATGCAGAGGGAGGACCTTTTATCTAAGCCAGAGCAGATCCGGTCCAAGATTGTAGAGGGCCGTGTAAAGAAGAGGCTTGGAGAATATGCATTGCTGGAGCAACCCTTCATAAAAAATGACAAGGTCACAATCAGTGAATGGGTGAAGCAGACTATTGCAACAATTGGAGAGAACATGAAGGTCAGTAGATTTGTCCGCTACAATCTTGGTGAAGGCTTGGAGAAGAAAAGCCAGGATTTTGCTGCTGAAGTTGCTGCCCAGACAGCAGCAAAGGCAGCTCCAGCTCCTCCTCCTAAGGATGATAAGCCTGAGGAAACGACTGAAGTGGAAGAGAAGTAATTCCCCTCAACCTCACCTTGCTCCGTGTTGCAGCTATTTATAGTTGTGTGCATGATTTCTGCATCAGAATGCTTTTACTGTTTAGGAATTTCTAAACTTGCATTGTTTCTATGTTGTTTCCAGGAAACCAGCTGTGGCAATTTCAGCGGCATTGGTAAAGCAACTCCGAGACGAAACTGGTGCTGGAATGATGGACTGCAAGAAAGCACTAGCTGAGACAGGGGGAGACATTCAGCAGGCCCAGGAGTTCCTCAGGAAGAAGGGCCTGTCATCTGCAGACAAGAAATCTTCTCGCCTAACCGCCGAAGGCCTAATTGGCTCCTACATCCATGATAACCGCATTGGTTGCATGATCGAGGTCAATTCCGAGACCGACTTCGTGGCTCGCAATGAGAAGTTCAAGGAGCTGGTGAACGACCTCGCGATGCAGGTAGTGGCATGTCCACAGGTTGAGTATGTCTCCATAGAGGACATCCCAGAGGCTGTTGTCAGCAAGGAGAAAGAGATTGAGATGCAGAGAGAGGACCTTCAGTCCAAACCTGAGAACATCAGGGAGAAGATCGTTGAAGGCCGGATATCAAAGAGGCTTGGCGTGCTGGCCCTCCTGGAGCAGCCTTTCATCAAGGATGACAGCAAGACGGTGAAGGATCTTGTGAAGGAGACGATTGCGACCCTAGGGGAGAACATCAAGGTACGAAGGTTCACCCGGTACACCCTTGGGGAGAATTGATTGAGAAGGTGATCTTGGTCACAATCCTGACATCAGGAGTTGGGCACATTTTGATTCATGAAAGTTCATAGCTGTTGGTAGTATGATAAGTTTCATCTGTAATTCTGTATTACCTGTTGTTACTGCTTTTTTTTTTCAGCTGCTGTTATTACTGTTGCTGGTTACACAGAACACATTTTTGAGCACTCCCTTTGTAGATGACAAGAGAGATCAATATTGTCAATATAAAAATTACGGCAAATCAAAACTGTATCTGGTTGTATTTTGCGTCAGAGTTCTTTCTGAATTCATCACTATCACATTTACATCAGCTTGCATACAGAAACACTGTCACTGATCCAAGCGCCATATTTCTTACCAGAGGTAAGTGCATAGACATTAACATTATGCTAACTTAAAAGGTACCTGAACATGATATACTTCAACATGTTACATGGTCCAGATTACATGTATAATGGTGTAAATGGTGCATCTGGCAAACATCTTCTAAGAAAACTGATTTATGCTTCGTGCGACTGTTCTGTTGCTCAAAACCAGGCCCAGTCTTGATTCTGAATTTGGGTACCGACAATAAATGGTACAATGCCATATAATTTACAGAGGCTCAGCACTTCAGCAGTATCCCTAAGATTTACAGGCTACAAAGAAGACGTATTAATTTTGTGAGCAGAGATTCATGTCTTCCGCTACATGCTCATGTGAGTTACTCGAGCTTCTAAATCCAGTGCAACTTGAGAATCTGCACACCGACCCGTCACTGTTAAAAGACCTGAACCCATCAATTCAAAACAGAGGCTCGGGGAGAAGATCGCTCGCCAAATGACATAGAAGCGAGAGATGATGCCCAGACTCTGGTGTTCATAGCTCCACCCATGAGCCTCCATTTGCTCCAAATCTTCCTCAGGTCCACGGCATGAGGCACACATTCGAGCAGCTGGGTCAGTTTGGCAAGGATTCCAAGGTTGATGTGCCGGAAGTATTGGACCCAGATTCCTTTGATACAGGCGAAGAACTTTGGGAAGAAGACTACCAGTATTTTCAGGCAAATAAATAGGATGCTGAATGCTAGGTAGGGTTCACTCTTCAATGATTCATTGATAGAGCTTTTCGAATGCTTCACATGATGTGTGTTTCCAGTTCCAGCTGTGCTCCACTTCCTTGGACCAAGATAAGCAATTGGTTCTTGACCTGAATCAAATTGATCAAACCAAATTCAGCCTTGATAGAACAGATATATAGTCAAATTTCAACCTGAGACATCTAGTGAGTACTGAGTAGTGACAGTACAACATCCAAAAACATACTGGTCAGGATCAGCAATTTGATGTTACTTGCACCTGTGCATGTTGCATATTTTACATTCATAAAATTGTTATTGCAATTTTTTATCCATAAAATTATTATTATTGTCATCTTCAAGAGGTGAGATTAGGGCCCTTTCCAGGCAATTGACTAAAATTTGATACCACAGAAGTGCATATTACTGGCTCATCAGTTATCACAGAAGAATATCATGAGCTTACAATTATATACCTGAATGCATGACGAGCATAAAGAAGCTTACCAGTTACAGCAGTGTATAAGTTAACCATTGAGTCGAGAGTTTTGGAGCCAACAGGCCAGAACGCATACGGTCCACAAGCTAAGAGTATAGAAGGAACACTGCGAACACCATATCTTGATAATACACTGCAGGGTGTTTTAAGATTGTTAGTCATCCAAAATGATTGCGGAAGATAACGATAGATTACTGCATAGTTGAAATCTTACGCTGGCATGACATTGGTTTGTTCAGCAGCCAAGTGCTTAATCTGTGGAAACATTGAGCTAAGATCATCGAAGACTGGCCTCATTCTTTGTGAGAAAGGGCACCATGACGCATAGAAGAGAACGGCAGTACATTCTTCCTTGCCACTCAACTCCTTGACAAGTTCCTCCCCATTAACCTGACAAAATTTTGAGAGGTCATATTAATAGGATATAACTAATCCAGCTCAACAGAAGTTACACACAAAATCTTCATGAACAGAAAATTCGGCAGTATATGTTGTAAATAATCCTACAACTGGTTGACTAGTAATTGCACAACACTAAGATGAACTAGCTCATAGTCACAAAAGTTCCCAGATTGATGGGTCCAGGAACAGGAGAGAGGAATGCAGATGCTACTTTTGTAAGGTTTTAACAAGGCAGGGATTATTTTGTCCCCGTGTTCCCTGGACAGCGACGACGACACCGGGATGAGGAATGTGGGACTGTTCCATGTTTCCGGTAACTTTACTAGAAGTCTAACCAGCCTACCGTTTCAACTGCTGGTACTCTAGTTAACAACCTCCATTCCACTACACATGCCCTTTGACTACACTAACCCCAAACCGGCTCAAAGCAAAATATCTGTGGCAGCGTGATTGAATGTAGTGATCAATTCAAGTTCAATGAAAGGAATAAATCCATCTCTGCCTCTGAACCTATTTAGAAGTTAGAGCAACCTGAATGCACATCTCCATGGTTGCAGTTTTTGATTCCCTACTAAATGATGTTCTTGTTCGTTCTACAAGCATCCTTGGCTAACACTAGTACATTTGAGTCATTATATTTCATACCACTAGGATTATATCTCCATATGAAAAATAGGCTGAAGAAAGAAAAAAGATACTAATGCACTCAAATATAGAAAAAATCACAACAACTTTAGTCAAACTTTCTCAAAGTTAGCACATATAAGGCTAATAAAGCATACATATAATTGGGAAACGAGACAACCAAAATTTTGAAGGACCGTAACCGGAAGGGCAAAAGCTGATTTGATTGATGAGAGGCTAAGCTACCTCCTACTTTTATTTTGATAATCTCGCGTTGACTAATACGGAGTAATAGTTAGTACTCCTACTAACTTAGAAAATAAAATAACCTTTTTAGTGAGATTAGAGGGAATCACCAATCACTTAATTAACTCAAAAATCGAAGTTCACCACAAGAGCTGCACTGTTTCCATCAGTCAGCCTCCAATCAGCTCGAGAATTATACCAATTCCGCGAGGTTTAAACCCAAGAATTTGCGAGGACAATTCATCAAAAAAAAAACACAGATTTGTCGGCAGCAAAGAAACACCAGAACCCAATTCGTCTACACAAAACGCATCAGCACCAAAACAAGAGAGAAGAAACAGAGAGATCAGCAAAGCCGACCACACGGAAGAGAGGATCCCCCGATTTTGACCAACGAATCTCGCCAAAAGAAAAGATCAAATCTTGCGGCGGAGGCGAGGGCGGCGGCTTAGCACCAACCAATTCGCGCGCGAAAAAAAGACAAAAATCTCCGAGACTCACGCACCTCGTCGGCGGGGAACCCCCCCTCCGCCGACGCGCGGCAGGTGGGCCGGAGCGCGGCGGCGACGAACGGCGGCAGCGCGTCCTCCTCCGGCCTCGGGCACCGGCCTTCCGCCACCTCCGCAGCCGTCACGCACGCCGACAGCAGCGGGAGGAGGAGGAGGAGGAGAGGGGCGAGGAGGCGGCGGCGGGCGGCCATGGCGGGAGGGGAGGGAGGTTGGGTGGGGAGGGGAGTGAGGAAGAAGAAGAGGAGAGGAGGACGCGTGGGATTTC
Source organism: Leersia perrieri (assembly GCA_000325765.3). Lineage (NCBI taxonomy): Eukaryota > Viridiplantae > Streptophyta > Magnoliopsida > Poales > Poaceae > Leersia > Leersia perrieri. The sequence continues at coordinate 13,096,673 of CM002479.1, forward strand.
TTGGTTTTTGGAGGTCAGCTTTGCAATCCTTTTCTTTTTCTTCTTCTTTTTCTCTGTCTATGTGGTTGCCTGGTTGGGGTTGGAAAGCGTAGTTCAAACAGGTTTTTTTTTTTTTTGCCCCATGTACTCCTGTTTATTAACAGTTTTTCACATGTATTTGGTGTTTATGTGAACGTTGCTGGACAGAGTTAAAGAACTTGGCATCGGGAAGAGACTTAAAAAAGGTTAATTACGGTGGTTTGAGCACCCAGCTCCTTAAGTCAATGTCTTCTTAATTACGGCGGTATAAAAACAATATAATATACATAAATAGTTTTTGGGCCCAGTTTTTTTATAAACAGGATCAATTATCTTCTTCTATAAAATTTCAGCAAAACTCCTTCCGCTGTTCGTTCAGAAAAAAAATATAAATGGTATGTACGCATGTATACATGTTTTGTCCTAGAAAGAGAGTAAAAGAACACCAGCGCTCGAGAAATATTCGTTATGGACATGTGTATTGCAGGAAAAAATAAATAACGTTAATGAAAGCATAATGGTGACTTTTACCTAGATGGATAGATTCTACACATCTAAAGATTTTTCTTTTGTGTTTTTTAAGTTGTCTGCTACGTATATATATGGCTGAACGTGTGTAAATGGTTTTCTTAGTGGGATGAAAAAAAATGCAGGCATGAGAATTGTCTTTAGTAGAATTTTCGAATAACCCAGGCTCATTGTGATGTCATCCTGACGTTAAAAAGGTGTTGTTCCTCTCAATCAGTACTACTGTCTTTTTAGTAGTGCTAATGATATGGTTTTCTGTTTATTCGTTAATAATGAACTTTCTTAATAACCACACTTACACTCGAGGACCACAATTACTCATAGATCAAACGGCTTTATGGATGTATAGTGTATTTATATTTGCACCATACCTTACATTATAATAACACAATTTTCATAGTCAAATTGTGTCAAAATTATCCACGTAATCTCCTGTTGCTATTGCAGAATTAAATAACAGAAGAAATGTGTTAGATTTCATGCTCATCATGCCAGTATATCCATCAAATTATGAACAACATATTTTTGCATTGCCCTGCCGTCCAGACGTGGTGATCAATACTTACAGAACAATGACACCTAACGGCAGCGCAGAAAGCTTCGCCTTTTGAGCTCAGGTTTGGAGTTGACTCGCGTTTAGTAGTTAACCACTCTTACAATAACTATTCCCTCTTTGCCAATTGAAAAGAAAATATACGAGAAAAGATTGGTACTGCTTGCTTGCCATGCTGGCTTGTCTGCATAAAGTTAAACCAAAGCCAAAAATATAAACCCTCTATATTATACTCATTTTGAGTTTGTCAAACTCAAATTGTTTTTCTTTTGACTAAATTTATAAACAAATTTACCAATATCTACATCACCAAATTAAATCTGTAACTAAATCTGATTTGTGTTTTAAATAATACTATTTTTCTCTATAAGTTTTATCAAACTTTAGTCAGTTTGACTTTGACTTTGGTCAAGACGACCTATAATTTTCAAACGAAGAATGTATATTATATAGTTGCTATGTATTTATATACTCCATCTGGTCACAAATATAATCAATTTTTTTAGTGATGCGACACATATCAAACAATAAATTCAGATAGATCTTTGTCTATATTCGTGTCCTAAACTATGTCATATCCACCTAAAATAACAGGTGTCCTACAAACCAAATTTCATAGGAGGACAACCAAAAATTCCTCACCTCCATATTAGAGACATCTTATTATTTTTTTTCAAACAAACATAGTCAATTTATTTTGGCCAACAAACTTCTTAAGAAAAAGACTCTGGAGCTCTCCCATTCAGACTCCCCACCACACCTCTGTTGCACCGTGGGGGTTTTTAAGTACACCTAGATAAGTGCGTGGAGATATCCGGTGAAAACCATCATCAAATAAGTGAAAACCCGTAAAAACCAAACCGAAAAGTTTTGTAAATGCATGAAAAAATTGTATAGATAGATATACACATAAACCACATCCTCATCAAATATCAAATTAAAAATCAACTTTATTTGGGAACAATAAAATAACAAATTCCAGATGAACAGTAACACGATATTGTTCATCAGGAATTTGTTGGTTTTGTTTCTACCAAATGAAGTTGAGTTTTGATTTGATATTGGTGGGAGTTTCTTTCATGTGTATATCTATCTATGAAAAATTTTCATGAATTTATAAAACTTTTAGGTTTGGTTTTCACTTATTTGATGGTTTTCACCGGATATTTCCCTAGATAAGTCTCAACAAATTGAAAAAAAGGATAAGTGTGTCAACCCAAATTTAGGTTGAGAAAACAATCTTTCAACCACATAATTATATCATTTCATTGTGAAAGGAATTTATGAATCACGATCTTGTCCTGTTATTTGACCTAAGACATTTTTTGTGTGCAGTGTGGTCACCAATGACTAATCTTTCAGACATTGATATATTTCTAGAATCTGGGTGTACTACCGATGGAGACAAATTAATGAAATGTCCAGCACCAGCAACAGTGAAAAATGTGAAACAATTAATAATATTAGAGGTTGCTTACTACCCACCCGGAAATTAGATATTCTTTCTGTTCAATCCTGGCTTGCTCTAGGCCGTATCTGTTCAATCGTTATCACTTTTGCGAAGAAATATGTGCAAGCACCAAAAGTGACTAAAAATATTATCATGTTTTCCAAGGAACAAATTTAGTCCATTCAACAACAGGCAGTTTTCTTTGTTTTTAAAAAGAATGGCTATGACCAGCACAAGAGAGATGGGCACACCATCAGTCGTGTATTTCTAGGAATTTGAAGTAACAGGGATAACATTCTTTTATATTTCCTTGTTTTCAAATAAAGCTGCCTAATGACTTGTTTTTCAAATGCAAAATAATTTACCAACAACATAGCATGCCAATACTGAATAATATCGTGGTCTACGCTGGGAAGCGATTTGCCATGACGTGGTAAGAGAAGAACGCCATAACATGGTTAAAGGTGTGGGCGTGACATTACTCCACTCTGTCAGCATGGCCAAATGATTTTTTTTAAGAAACCATATTGAAGGGTTTATATATTTTAAAGATTTGCTTAAAAATTTTAAAAAATACAAATGCTCTAGCATTATTTTTTATAACTTCTCTACCATTAATTAGCCAGGTCAAATACAATTGCATTGGTGTCTCTTTTTTATAACGATTGTGAGAAATTGTGATATGGATACTTGACTGATCGGTCACCCGAAAAGTATTTTTTACCCTCACATACTTGACTGATCGGTGGGACCTATTGTAGAGAAATGGACGTCTTAATCAGATTTGATTAAGTTCATCCACAAGTTAAACCTTGATAATCCACATTGCCGTCATTCATGATGAGTATGATAGATTTTGCCACATTGTTTATAGTATGTAAGTACCATGATTCTTTGATTCGTTTAACCAACAACACCAGCCTCATCGTCTAATCCAATAATGGAAACTGGCAAATGCCAGCAATTGGTGTAGGTGAGGAACACTATTCCAGGAACAGTCTAGAGAACCAATTGAAAAACAAAAACAACATATCATGCAAATTTTTCTGAAATTCGTTTGCAAGTTGCATAGGAGGACAATGACTAGTAGTGTTTCTTTATAGACCTAACAACAAAAGGAGTAATTTAGTGATAGGGGAACAACACACACAATGACACTGACACAAACATGGGCTATATATAGATCATATTGTGGGCTGAGCAAACATCTCTAATCCAGACCAATTATTATTTCAGATGCTATTGTGTTATTCCATCTGGAACATGTTGCATACATGAATAAATGCATTTCTGAAGAAAAGCCCATACATATATTTATATCTGGGCTTTAGTCCAAAGGATGTTCGCACAGCACGAAGACGGAAGGCCCAATTGATAGAGATTGATCCATGCTACCTGAATAGTTTGTTTTCCTCTAGGAAGATAAGATTATTGAAGGGAACATTAACAATTTATTTTTATGGTGTGTGTACTTGGACACGTAGTTATCTAAATAATGAAAAAAACATATCGTAATTTTCAAAAAAAAATTACAATGTAAAAAAAATTCTTTTATCCTTGGTATACATTTCCAGACCTTATTTCAACTCAGCAAGTGAATGAAATGTTCCATGTTATTCCCATTCGGCAGTTTTTGCTACAATATTAAATAAAAATAAATAAATAAATATGTATATACGTAGAACAACTAAGGAAGATGTGCATTTATTTGGGGTTGGCCACCATGATCCATGATATGAACGGGCTCCATGTGAGGGACAGGAGAGGAGACAGCAATGCCCATGTGACCATCCAGACGAGGTTGCTGTTGTTCCACCGAAAGAGATGAAAAAAAGGTTCAAGGACAGCCTTTCTGCTCTCCCTATAGAAAAATAAAGGGCTTTCTGTTGATAAGTTGACCATATGGATATGGAGGTTGCAAAATAAACTCCATATCATGAAAGGACCACTAGAGAAGTACTACTGTAGAGTTTAATTACTAGCCAAGAGGCTGATTACCCCACAGTGTAGGTGCGGTGTTGAGTCTTACACGTAGGTGACATGGTTAATTAGTGTAACTAGAGTAGAGTATAACAGTGAGCTATACTGTGAGGTAATTAGCTGTTATTTTGAAGAGATAGCGAAAATAAAAAGTGTGGGCTCTTATAAGAGTTAAGAGTTAGCTCTACTCGTACTAAAAAATAAATACATTTAGTGTGTAAAGATAAGAGAAGAAATTATAGTTAATGTTATAGTCAACTCTATTATACTTGTTAGCTATAATTTAACTTATAACTAACAAACTGACTCTACTATTAACCTTGCTCTTAGCGCAAGATTAAATGTTTTAGGCGTTTAGGGCATTACGTGGAGCAATGTCTTATTAATCAATCATGTCTCAGAATAGCACATCCAAATAACACAAACAAAGCTATTTTTTTCACTTATGTCTATAATCAAATCCAATAGATACTAACTTTGTTTCTAAATTTAATCACACCCAAGAAAAACACCAAATTGAGCCAGAATTGAGGCGCGCATCCACACTCCTACTCTAGCTCTAAAGAGACAATTTCAAACCCCATAGGTTTTTTTTCTCACCTAATTTTAGAGGAACACGGGATGAGCTCGTCCGACAGATTTTATCGGACCGCTCGGTTCTGAATATAAGGGAGAAATTCCCCTTTTAAAAACAACCCAATCTGTTCTAGAACCAAACGCCCAAAAAACGGGCCCGTTCTATCCCATAAACCAAATACATCTTAAGAGATTGGAGAGATTTAAGGATAAAATGATTTGGAATAGCTTCTAGTATGGTATCTTTGGGATCTGACTTTTGTCCGCTCTTGAAGATGCTGCACACTTATAGTTTGTAAGTTAAACTATGTCCTAAAATATGCTAGGACAATACTTAGAACAAAATTACTATATATTTTTTTTATTGAAACCTCTGAATAAAAGTCATAGGTAACAGATGGTAGTTGGACAACAACGTGGCATGCAAGTAACTCAAAGTTGCACCACATATGGATTGAAATCATGCTGCCTGCTCTTTTGTCCCAAGAGGATTAAATATTTACACATTTGAATTTCCAATGATTCTAGTAATGGAGTGCTATCTCAACTCCATTATTTATGGTATATACATCAAGATTATTTTGTTCCAACTTGATGTACTAGATAGGAGATTGAGTGTGTGGTTTTTGAGCATTCTTTACTTATTATTAAAGGATGTTTAATGATAACATGCCATTATAAATAGTGATATAATATCTTTATGAATGTCGATAGTCGGTTCGGCCGGCTTTTGGCCTAGGATATCCAAAGCCGAACAAGTAGTTGTTTGTCCTTAAATTCCAAACGAGAAATATACATTTAACCTTTATATTAGGCCAAACGTTTAGTATAAAAACCACATTCAAGCGCAATTGCAACCATAGAATATCCATCCCATTGTCTTTTAATAATACGAAAACACATCAAAATTTAACTATCTTCCAACTCAAATATTACGACTACACAAGTTTTAAAACAAATCATCAAACAACTACAAAAGTATCCATAAACTTGGCAAAGAAAATCCCACACTTCCCCTGTTCTAAAACCAAACCCCTTTACCATGGTCCATATGATCAACAACAGCAAAAAAAAGACCACAAACCACCATCATCTCCCAACCTTTTTGTCTCACCATCTACAGTTCCATCAATCCCCCTTTCTAGCTTTTAAATGATTAATCATCATCATTCATCATGCCACTGTTAAGTGTCAACCTAATCCCCTCCTCCATGCCCACACGTCACTCTCATTTGACCACCATCCATCCCCCATGCAAATCCCCTGGTCTCACAAATCACAATGCCAGCAGCATCAAGCAATCAATCCCCAAATCCCTCACCATGAGTTGTGTCCAGTTGTCGTGCACCGCCCTTCCGCGTCGCGTCGCGCCGCGCCGCGAGCGCACGCTTCCGCATTGCATTTTTAGTCCCACCTCGCCGCCATTCCTCCCCTCCACCCCAACACTTATCTCTCTCCTCCTCCTCCTCCACCTCGTGGTGACAGCTAAGCTAAGCTAGGCCTTTGCTCCCCACACGTTTTCTTCTCCCCCAAATCTCGCCGCCGCCGCCGCATTTCGCTCAAAGACTTCATCTTTCTCCCCCGCCACCACCGTCGCCGTCGCCATGGCTGCAAGATTCATACCAATCCTGCTCCTCCTCCTCGTTCTCGCCGTCTCCGCATCGGCGTCGTCGCTCTCCGCCGGCGCCGGCGGCGACCACCTGCAGCTGGGGATACTATCGTCCGGCAGCGAGTGCAGGGGCACGGTGGCGGAGTGCCTGGCCGGCGAGGAGGAGGATGAGGAGGAGGCGGTGGGTTCGGCTTCCGGCGACGCGCAGCGGCGGGTGCTGGCCGGGAGGGGGAGGGGGAGGGGGCGCTACTCGTACATCAGCTACGGCGCGCTGCGTCGCGACACGGTGCCGTGCTCTCAACGTGGCGCCAGCTACTACAACTGCCGCCCAGGCGGCTCCGCCAACCCCTACCAACGCGGCTGCTCCCGCATCACCCGCTGCCGCGGCTAAAGATGCCATCTTGGGAAGGTTAAAAATGCAAAAAATAAGTTCTTTGTGTTGTTCTTCAAGTGCTACTGCTGCTGCTGTTAATTGTTAGCTGGTATTAATTCCCTTTTGTTTGATTTGCTGCTGCTGCTGCTGCTGTTGTATTTGGGATCTCCTCCATTGTGTCTTGTAAAGTAAGAGAGATTTGTGCCCACCTTAATTATATCAAGAGATGATATATATTCTTATTCTTTTTTGAATCCACGGTTGGTTAGTCAGAGAGGATATCAAAGTTTGCATCTTTTTAACTTTCTGGCTGGTTTGGTACTAGTACTGCCTGCATGTTCTTGGTTCGTTTCTGCTTGAATGAATCGATACTGTATTGGTTTGCTGACCTGAAATAGGTAGATGTTTTGGGTTGATTTGGGGACAGAAAGGTTCAATCTTTGGCTGGCATTTTGGTAGATGTAGATCTAGAGCAGCAAGCCTTTTTTTTCATGGTTGGATATCGAGGTGCTGCTCATTTTTACATCAGCTTGTAGATCTGGGTTTTCCCTCTGCTTCTCTGAAATGTTCATTCAGAAACAGGAATAGATTTGTGCCTGATGCATAACTTCGTAGCACCTAGAGCAAGGAAGAACAGCTCAGCTCCTGTCTGCAATCTTTTCCCTTTCTATGCACATGCATACTTGCACACCACTTATTAGGCTTCTAATAATATGCAGTGTATGTTAGGTTCTTGGAGAAAAGTTTAGCACATTACCATGTTCATCACCTGTTTTCTGGTCTACTGATGCAGCCGAAATGTGTTGGCCATTAGACAATGCTGGTAGCCGGCAACACCTTGTTTACAGTGACATATCTTCAGTATTCCCCATTATGGTCGAGGTTGTTCATGGTATTCAGTTACCAACCCAATATGGTAGAGATGGAAGATAGTAGCAAAATCATCTTATGCCATATTTGTGATCCTGTGAATGTGACTGAAATGAAGCATTCTTTGGGCTCTGAGTTAATGTTCATTGTGACAGCATCAGCTGATTGCTTGATCGACCACTTTGCTGATGATCTGAGTAGTACCTATGTTTGGGGCCCAAAATGTCTACTACCACTGTCAATTTTGTTTGGTGAATTGGAAGATCTGGCCAGTTGCAATGAGGGTTGGGTGGGAGGAATAAGTGCCGTGTTCTTGGGGATTGATTGGGAAGAATCTTTTAATTCAGCGTGTCTCGTGGATTTGTCTTAGCGAGGGAATAAATGGCATGCTTGTCTGCATGTCACCAAAGCTATTAGCACTTGTGATTAGCCCCTGAACATGGTCTTGGAAGTTGTAACAAGCATAAGATTTCTGTTGCAAGTTGAACATTTTTAGCTGTAGTTTTGAGTAGCAGTAGCAGTAGCAGCTGCATTATCCAGGGCACAAAATTCTTTCTTTTCTTCCCAGGGTCCATGTCTGAACTCTCAACTCTTAAGTCTAGATACTGCATAAAATACTCTGATTATGTTTGGTTGCGTGACTCAGCATTCTTTGTCCTGTAAATACTCTAAGCTGAAATACTGTTTGGTTGAGTTAGCTAAGGTATCTGTCTTTAGTTTGGTGCACATGAGAAACCAAACTTGGGGATCTCTGACCAAATGTGGCTGATTTTCCTTGTAATATTTGGCATTGCAGTTTTCTCTTCGTCTCTCCAGGTCATTTCAGAGCCTATTGAGGCAGCATTTTATTTCGCTTCTAGTAGCTCGTGCGCCTCGTGGGCCTTTTGGGCCAAGATGATTGATTTCTCGGAGGTTGTCAAACAGGCCGAAATTCCTGCCTCTGCACAAAAGGGCCGAAAATGTCCTTTCTTTTTCACGTTTTCAGCAGAATTTCGAAAAGATGTTACAGTTGCATCGTGACGACCGCACATTTCATCTTTTCTACACTTCGCACACATTCCTCTTCTCCAGGGTACACGTATTTGATACATGTACGTATATTTACACGTATTTACACGCGTGGACGCGTATTGTACTCTTGCATTGACGGAGCACGTGGCATTGCATTGCAGCTTGCTGTGATCAAATCACTGCTGCAGTGCTGCTCTTCGTCATCATCGTCATGGATGTCACTCCGGCGTCGTCACGATCGCTTAGTACCCTTCGAATTCAGGTGGTGGAGGCGACGCATAGATGTGACTTAGGATGGGTGGTAGGATGATCAGCTCCTCTGGGGCTGGAGGAGGGGGTGATGGTGCCGGTGGTGGAGGTGATGGAACAACCGGCGGTGGTGGGGATGACACCGGTGGTGGTGGAGATTGTATCGGAGGAGGCGGTGAGCTTACCGGAGATGGAGGTGGCGGTGAAGTTATCGGCGGAGGTGGAGAATTTACGGGTGCTGGTGGTGGAGAAGACTTTATGGGGGGAGGTGGTGGGGAATTTACAGGGGGAGGCGGTGAGCTGACTGGTGTTGGAGGTGGTGGGGAATATATAGGTGGGGGCGGTGAGCTCATTGGTGTAGGTGGTGGAGGGGTTTTTATAGGTGGGGGCGGTGAGCTCACCGGTGTAGGTGGTGGAGGGTATTTTACAGCTGGGGGTGGAGAGCTCACTGATGAAGGTGGTGGAGAGGATTTGACCGGCGGTGGCGGTGAGCTCAGCGGTGCAGGTGGTGGAGGGGATTTAACTGGTGGCGGCGGTGAGCTAACCGGTGTTGGAGGTGGAGGGGATTTAACTGGTGGCGGCGGGGAGCTGACCGGTGTTGGAGGGGATTTTATAGGTGGGGGTGGAGAGCTCACCGGTGCAGGTGGTGGAGGGGATTTGACCGATGGCGGCGGAAGGATGACTGGTGGCGGAGGTGAAGGGAATTTGATCGGTGGCAACGAAGAGCTGTATGGCGTTGGGAGTGGAGGGGATTTCACTGGTGGGGGTGGAGAGCTCACCAGTGTAGGTGGTGGAGTGGATTTTACCAGTGGGGTTGGAGAACTCACTTGTGCCGGTGGTGGTGGGTTTTTTACCGATGGTGGTGGATAGCTCACCGGTGCTGGCATCGGTGGTGATTTTACTGGCGGAGGAGGAGAGTTGACCGGCGCGGGTTGTGGTGGTGGAGATTTGATCAATGGAGGTGGAGAGCTCACTGGAATTGGCGGTGGCGGTGAGCTGACTAGCACAGGCGGTGACGGTGATGGTGTCTCCGGCTTCTTTGGGCTGATCACCGGTGAGGGTGTAACATAGTCAGTTGCGGGAGGTTCTGCTTGCGGTGATGGTGATGGCACCTTTGGCTCCTTCGGGCTGTCCTCTGGTGAGGGCACCACCGGCGATGGTTTTGGTGCCGATGTGGGTGTCATAGGAGACGGCTTGGGTGCCAACGGCATCGGTGGTGCCGGAGTTTGCCTTTTCGGCGAAAAATTGGAAACCGGTGCGGGCGGAGATGGCCGCGCTGAGCAGACATTGGTGCGACAGTCAACGGAGCGGGCAAGAACAGGCCCACACTCGAGTGACGTCTTCTGCTCCGGCCGCCCGCCACCAAGGCAGTTGTTGATGTCATCAAGCTCCACCTCAGCGGTCACCGTCGGCACGCATGCCGGTGACGGCTCGCCACTGAAGAAGTTGTACCCAAAGCTGAAATTCGCAAGCTTCGGGAGTTCACATACACGCTCTGGCACTTCGCCGGCGAGCTGGTTCCTCGACACGTCGAGCCGCTCTAGCTTCCCCATGTCACCGATCTCCTCCGGCAGCGACCCAACAAACAAGTTGCCGGCAACATCGACCACCGTAGTATTCGCCAGCTCCCCGATCTCCGGCGGGATGCAGCCATCGAGCCGGTTATTGAGAAGAATCATCTCGTCAAGCGTCCCCTTCATCCGCCCAACACTACGAGGGATGCAACCATCAAACCGGTTATTGGCAAGAACCACCACTGACGCCGGCGAATCCCCGAAATTCTCCGGTATCCTCCCAACAAACCGATTACTATTCACAAAAACAGCATCCAACTCCTTCTCGAACAGCTCCGGCGGCAACTCGCCCTCGAAATCATTAAACCTGATATCAAGAAACCTCAATACCGGTGTCCTCAGCACCACCTCCGGAAAAACCCCGACAAACCGGTTATTGCTGACGTCAAGCTCGTGCAGCAGCGTCAACTGTGAGAATGTCTCGGGGATGATCCCACAGAACCGATTCGAATTGATGTGGAACAGAGCGAGATCGTTGAGGTGTGAACCGATCTCGGCGGGGAGGTATCCGGCGATGTCGCCGCCGTTGAGGTCAACGCCGGCGACGACGGTGACGGCCGGGTCGTCGATCGCCGGCGCGCACGCCACGCCGAAGTAGGCGCAGACATCGGGGCCCACCCAGCCACCGGTGAAGTTCTTGGGGTCGGAGTAGATTGCCCTGCGGAGGGCCTGGAGCGCCACGTAGGCGCCACGGAGGCGGTCGTTGGCGAACGTGACGCCGACGCGGATGTCGAACTCGAAGTCGTCGGGGAGGAGGTCGCCGCCGGCGCCGGCGCCGGCGGTGAGGGAGGCTTCGAGGGATTGCAGCTGCCGTCCGGCGATGTATGACACCTCGGCGTCGGAGAGCGCGTTGACCGCGGTGGTCAACGCGAGAAGGGCGGCGATGATGACGGCGGCGGCGGCGTCCATGGCTGATGGTGGGGAGGTGGGCCACACCGCCGGCGATGGTGGTGGGTGGCTGCCCTATATGGAGGGTGGAGAGAGAGGGGAAATATAATAGACAGAGGCCGTGCGGCGGCGCGCGTGTTGCGGCCTGCGGGTGGTTGGCGCTCTAATTTTGGCGGGAATCGAGTTGGGGGAAGATGCATATGCTCTTGTTGGCTGTTGCATGGGTCCCACGTTTTGGGCATGGCTGACAGGCTGAGAGAGTCAATGCATGCGGTTGATCTCTCTTTACAGGTTTAATTACCTGTGTTGATGTGAATGAATGAATGAATCATGATTTGCTAAATTTGGGCTAAGTGGGTTTTTGAGTGATTTTTTTTTTCTGTTTTGGAGAGGAAGAAGGGTATGAATTGGTGTTATCTTTGCATACATCGATGCTGGATGCATGCTGTATTTGCCAGGAAAGTTAAATTTCATACAATCTGATCCATTTTGGAAATGCAGCGTTGAGAAAACTACGGAAGACTAATTTACATGAGGTAGATGGATAGTAAATAGAGCATTTAGAGCATTATAGTTTTATATCCACCTGGATCAAATCCTAGCTATAGGAAAAAAAAAGAACTCAATAGTTGTGGAGTACAAAGATGATGCCTTACTCTTGTTCTCTCAAACACAACACAACAACATATTCTCAAATTTATCATCTTCCGATTATGTATGATATATGAGTGGCAGGCACTAGGAATATAAAAGGCAAGCGTGTAAAGTGAGCTCGCCGTTATTTTCATCGTAAGAGTGTTATCGTTCCATCGATTGACACTAGGGGCATAGTTTGGTCTTAAGTCACATGGATCGGAACGTGGAACATGGGAGAGTTCCTCATTTCGCAATTTTATCGTGGGGCATCGTCCCGAACATGGCTGGATCATAATCCTAAATACATGGTGCAATAGGGAACTAGCTAGTAGGGCGTGGAACGATAGGACTAACGACATAAGGTGGTTTATGGAGATGAAGACGGATCATGATGCTTATGGCTAGTAGCTATCTAGAATAATTCAATAGATATTGATCCAAAATCCTAATGACTTACGTTATATTTTGGTACTATATATATAAGTTCTAAAAATTGTCAAAAACAAGTTTTCAATTTGAGTATACAGTTCCGGATTATCGTTCCAAAAAAAGGGAACACATCCATTTCTTAAAAAAAGAGGTTCTGAAGAGATATACCATATTGTTCCACACTTTTAAAAGATAGCGTACCATGTGTTGTTACAGTTTCTGGATCCATCCATCCGGAAATTTTTTTGACTTAGGTCTGGTACTAGGAGCAACTGTTTTGTTTTTCAATACTGAAGCTGTTTGGAGTCACTCTCTCATAAGCAAAGGGGGATGTAAATTAGAGAACTAGGAGCCCTTGGTGTACATACTGATATATGCCATTCAAACTATGTACTGGCAATTAAGGGTGGGCGTTCGGTCTAAAAATAATAACATAACAGATATATATAATCTTATGAATGAATCAATATTCATTAATCAACAGTAAATTAACTATATCAATAAACGGAATAACTCTTTATTTATAATATCCATAAATATAGTAAGTGATATAATCATTTTTATGATTGTCTCTAGGGCATATCACTAACACTTTACAGTAGTCTCTTTGTCAAACATGTTTGTTCCAATGGAAATCCACAATTGATGGCAAAGTGACATTGCATGTTGAAGCAGGTTATGTTAACTGAGGCAGGTTATTTTTTCACTCTCTATATTGCTGTTTCCATGTTTTAGACATGACTGAGCTGTTCAAGTTTACATTTGGTCAGTGCCATGCATGACATGCTAAATTTGGGTTTAATTGGTATATTCATACATTTTCCCCACAAAGTAATAATGACACATATTGACAGTTCGTCTTATTCAAAAATTTATGTATTTTTTCTATCATTTGATTTATTGTTAAATATACTTTTTGTACATATATAATTTTATATATTTCACAAAAGTTTTTAATAAGACGAATAATCAAACTTGTGTCAAAAAGTCAACGTCATCAAACATTTAAGGTCGGAGGGAGTAGGTTCGAGCCTTGCACAAGAAGCAGTGGGCTTCGGACGCGGATCCTCTGCCTTTAGGCAGCATGTTCATACAGTGACTTTAGCTTCATCCCAACCGTCTAGCTGATCCAACGGACAAACTTTATTTCTCCAATGAAATGCACTGTTACCCTACCAGTTGGTGTGTCCAGATATATTGACCCCTCCTAGGTTGCTATATTATGTGACGAAGGTAGTACGTTGTTTTTCTTCTTTTTGCTGAAGAAAATTAGCAGACATTTTCCTCTCAAGCGAAGGAAAGGGTTGCATGTAATCACAAAAGAACAGCGGATTATTGGAATAGAAGAAGCCAAGACATTTGATTATGCAGATTAATTCCACTATATATTGGCTAAATTGAATTTGTTTAATCACTGTGAGCTCAGTAAGCCACTAAGACTTACTTGATGAATACATCTTGTATAACACCAAATTTATCAACGTTTAAGTCTCTCTGGCTGAGTAGGAATATATGTAGAACCATTAGCAGCTTAGCCTCTCTTGGTGTTTTGATTATCTTTTATTTTTATTTTTACTTTTAGTTCAAAGGCTAGGAAATAAGTATCTGGTTTATCTGGCGTAAAAATTGATTGTTTTTCTAGTTTTTCCCCTCCATCGTATAGCTAGCAGATAAAGAGAGCAAGGAGAAAGGGTAACGGGAAATGGACAAACCTGTCAAATATAAACCAAATCTGTCAACAAACTTATGTTAATTCCATTACAAATAATTGGCCGAATATACAACAAGTTATAAAAAATAGGGTCAAATGAGCAACGATATATATATGCCACTAACCCGCTGGGTTAGCCCGCCCCACCAGCTCACCAACCCATCTTTTGCTGGCCCACTTTGTCAGATGCGGGCCGATGTGGCTGGCCCGTGTTATCCGACGGCACCACAACAGCCCATATGTTTCTTTATTAAATGAATGCAGCACAAGAAGAATTGAACCATGGACCATTTGTAAACTTCATATATGCTTTTTATTCACAGTCCATCGAAACCCAAAGGAGAAGCTAGCAAGCACGATTATCTCCAAAGTTAGGGGGAGGGGGGAGAAGGCATCACAGATCGATGTTGCCAGAAATGAGAAGAGCCTGGAGTATTTCTCATCAAGGACATTTGGCATGGTGGGCATCTGGAAAATACCTACCACGAACACCAGTTCAAGAAGGGTCAAGAAGTTCCCGGAACATCCTATAGATCCTGGCCGTCCTGCTGACTTCCAGTCATTCGCCACTCCGCCGTTGCAAGCATCACGGCTTGCCGGCCCCTTCCAGTTCTGCCACGCGTTGCCACCAGGACTTGTGTATGGAACTATGCATGATTTGGTGATTTGATTAATGGATGATTTGGCGATTTATTATTTGACTGGTTTGGTGCATGTTTGATCCATGTATGATCTGAGGATTCCTTTTGTTATTTTGACTTTAATGTTGACTTGAAGAACATTTAAAGTTGGGGCTATCTCTGCGATCTTACCCGGCCTTGAGCTTCTGCTTGGGCAAGGCTTGGGTTTGAGAAATTACAAAAGTGCCGAGCTTAGGTTCAAAACACCCTTTTCTTTTTTTCAATGCCAGCTTGAAATACAGCCTGATCCAAAGTTTGAACATATCTAGTAATTTGTAGTTACACTTTACTTGCAAACATCTTGAAATTCTTAGTCCGTACATGGACAATGCACTAACTGACTGAGTAATTCTCGTGGACTCATCCCGCTCCGCAGCATGAAAAACACAACAAGCCCTTCCATGTACTCTTTGCTCAACCGATTATTATCATACGCCCAACTTCAATCCATCTGCTATTAATATGAAAAATCATATTCCCTCAATTTATTTTTGATTTTCATATAAGATTTGTACACCAAGAATAAGAATAAATTAAACCACATCGATTAAGTTGTCATCCGTAATATGCACACGTTCTTCCATAATGCATGCATCAATTATAAAAACATACATAATAATTTTCTTACCATGCACATATTTGTTCGTGATGGATTGACTATATTGCAATGAAATACGTGCTTATATATGAAGATCAATTGTGAATGATTTGATTTTTGTTATATGAAAATAAAAATGAACGAAGTGAGTAGATCAAATTTATGTTTATCAACAAAATTGCGACGAATGTATGCATAACTCAAATTACAAACAGGCGGACCTAATTAGCCTCAATATTTTCTTTTCTTTTTTTTTTTGGAAAAACTACCATCAGACATCTTTGATAGGTCGTAACTTCAGACCCGTCAATGATGACCCTCTATTGGTGGCTGTACGTGCAATAACTTGGAATGGAGCATTTTACGGCCTGTCATAGATATTTTGGTGCTTGTATGGCTATTTCCGTGCCAACGCGCTTCTAAAGATGTGGCACTCTTCCAACGTGTGGGATTTGGTTTTATATATCAGGCACCATTGTCGTTGAGGAACGTCGTTCTGGGAATTTAAGAGATAAGTTGGATTGCTGTCGGTTATCACATTGCGTCCCCCTACGATCTTTTTCCTCACGTAGTTCTGTTTCGACATACTCCAGTACGTGTCGCTCGAGCTAGCTCCAAGTTCTGCTTCTCCGTTGGGCGCCAGAGTTTCCTTCGACGGATCCTTGTCGGCGCCGGATACGAATCGTGAGGTCGGAAGTTGGCCGCTTGAGGTCATCCTCCGGGGACAGCCGTGGTCACTGTTCCCTTCTCTGCCAGGGCAGGAGGGTCTACTATTGCGACGTTGTTCTCTAAACCTGCGACCGCATCTTTCTCGTCCCCGATATAGACTGGGCCAGATGAGATGGATGGGGTGACATAAATTAGAAAGATGATAAATCCGACGCAAACCCACACCAGCGGTGTTGAGATTGAAGATCCTAGGGTGAGGCTGATGTAGAGGCCGTTGTCGGGATATCTTGAAGTCATGTGTGTTGAACCTTGAACACCAAGTCTTCCTATCTAGCGCACCACTGTCGAGAGGTGATACCCATAGATAGGATAAATAGGGTACTGGTATACGTTGGTGTAAGGATCCCCGCAAAACGACATTGCACAAACATAGGAACAAAAATTTTTATATTGGTTCAGTCCCCTAGATAGGTAATACCCTCTAGGGTTTTGTCTTTATACCGTAGATTACCATGTCTACAAGTAAGACTCGAAGACATGGAACCCGACATGATATCCCAGAAGAATATTTGTCTTCATCCTTAATAGACTTCCTTGTTTACTTACGGAAACAAGCCGTACGTATATGTTTAGATGTACATACTCGTATATTCCTTCAATCGTAGAGGATGAGGTATGTTTTATCCGTAACCCTGACAAATATGACAGAAAGTTGCATTGCTAAAGGATAGCATTCTTCGGAGCTAATAAATCCGTTCATGGATAAATATCTGATCGGCTTTCATGCTTGCTGACGACTTCAAGTCGGTCACGGATATCCGTTCGCACCTCAATCGACTTGCGCCAGCTACTACAAGTCAGCGGCTGAGTGGACGGTGGCGGACAACCGTCTGTGTGTGGACGCCTGGACTGCGGAGGGGCGTGCTCGTGCGGCGCGGGGATGCGCTTGCGGCGTCTGGACGGGACGCGTGGGCGTGACTCCGGTGCGGCGGAGGGCTGCGACGGCATACGGTGGACGCGGGGGCTGCTGCTGCGGCGTGCGGTTGCCGGTGGCGGGCTGCCGCGGCGAGGCGGCTGCGCTTGCGGACGTGGTGGCCATCGGCTGCGTGACCGGCGACGCAATTTATGATGCTTTCTCATTTTTCTTCTTCTGATGCATGCACCTTCCTTTCTTTCTTTGCCTTTGCCTTGACGCATTCACGCATGCGGTAATCAGGAAGCACACAGCATGATTGCAGTGATGCACATGTGTGATTAGTGGTTCTAGCGAAGCCAGCAATCGGGTGCGTGGCCGGTGGCGGCGATGCGGCTGCTGTTGATGCCGTCGGTGCTAGCATGACGCATCCAGGCGTGTTGGCTTTGTTTCCTGATGTTAGATGGCTCACGATCGACACATATGCCGGTGACTGCATGTCGGCTATAGAATTCGCCACATCCTCAATCGGCTGCATCGCCAGCGACTACAAGTTTGCAATGGAGGTGTTCGGGAGTGATGAAAACAAATCGATAGCGAAGAGGCAAAATGCCTCATGTTTCTTACCCTTGTTCTTGAGGTCTCATGTTAGAGCTTCGTGCTGATAACGTGTTGGAGAATCACTTGCTACCAAGTGTAGTCATCCTAGCGGTAGTCCAATCTCATACAAAAACTGAAAAATACAAGATATGAGGGTGAAACATTCTTCTTTCCATTCCATTGCATCTAAAGTGTACATTTATGCAGGGCCGTACCCAAGAATTGGAGTCCCTGTGCAAAAACTTATAATGGGGCCTAACTTATCATGGGGCCCTAACATTTGAAAATATAAAGGGAAAAGTTCATTTAACCCCCTGAACTCTTACGTTTGTCTAAATCACACCTCTCAACTCTAAAACCAGACAAATCACACCCTCAACTCTCAAAACCATGCAAAAAATATCTCCTCGAGTGGTTTAACTATTTTTTGGCCACGTGACGCTGATGTGTCGGTCCAGTCAGCCTAAAAAATACTTAAAAATAGTGGGGCCCACACGTCAGTGTTGTTCTCTCTTCTCCCTCCTTATTTCCACACACTCTCTCATGTGCAGTATGATAAAATGAACTCTTTTCTTTTTTTATATACTTTTTAGGGCTGACTGAACCGACACGTCAGCGCCACATGGCCAAAAACTAGTCAAAACCACTCGAGGGGGGTATTTTGCACGGTTTTGAGAGTTAAGGGGTGCGATTTGTTTGATTTTAGAGTTGAGGGGTATGATTTAGACAAACATAAGAGTTGGGGGTTAAATGGACTTTCCCAAATATAAATACAGTCTAACCAAATTATACTTTCCATTAATTATAATTATCATTTTCTTCTGCTCTCATAACCAGGATTTACCTCACATTCCTACTTCTAGAAGGATGATGAGATTGATAAATAGACAAATCCAGTCCTCCATGTTTATAACATGAAGTTTGGACTTAGGAGAGAAGAAAAAGAACTATTCCAAGTCATAGTGTTTTTTGCTAATTAAGTATGAATGATTATAGTACTAATCATAGATTTGGAGGCCCTAATTTTTTTGGTGGCCGTGAACATATCCACATCTTGCACCTGCCACTATACGGCCCTGCATTTATGAGTCTCTTCCCTCTGTATACAGGCATAGCTATGAACACCTTCTATATTTAATGATGGCCCAATTAGTTATAACCTGGGCTAGGCTTCGTGGGCCACCGGTTTCACAACACATACATCGATGCTGGATGAATGTTGTATTTGCCAGGTTGGTTAAATTTCGTACAATCTAATTAATCCATTTTGGAAATGCAGCAGTGAGAAAGCTACCAAAGATTAATCTATATACGGTAGATGGAAAGTACATTGAGAGCATTAATAGTTTTACATCCACCGGGATCAAATCCTGGGGGAAAAACTCAATAGTTTTGGAGTATAAAGACGATGATGCCATACTCATGTTCTTTCAAACACAACAACATATTCTCAAATTTATCACCTTCCGATGATGTATATGATATAGGAGTGGCAGGCACTAGGAATATAAAAGGCAAGGGCGTACAGGGGTCTCGCCCTTATTTCTATAAGAATGTTACTAGCTGTTCCATCCCTTGACACTAGGGGCATGGTTTGGTTAGCTATTTTGTTTTTCTATCCTCAAGATACTTGGACTTTGGAGTCACTCGCTCATAAATTCATAAGTAAAGGGGCGTGTAAATTAGAGAACTAGAAGCCCTTGGTGTACGTACTCGTACTAATATATGTCGTTCAAACTATGTACTGGCAATCCCATTTTCAGTTATACATACCTACTATCTAAATCAAATCATTAGGTACTTTAGAGTGTCTCTTTGTCAAACATGTTCGTTCCAATGGATCATTAGGTGACATTGCATGTCAAGTGAAGCAGTTTTTTTTTCCTCTCTGTATTTCTGTTTCCATGTTTTAGACAAGGCTGAGCTGTTTTACGTTTGGTCAATGCCATGCATGATATGCTAAATTTTGGTTTAATTGGTATATTCATACCTTTTTTTTCATTCGTGGAGAAGTGATAGTTGTCAAAATGTGTTATTATTACGTTTTGGGGACAATTTATAATGCGAAGTGTTCACTGTTGATGATATTTTGCAGTTTAGGATGGAGAATGGAACATTTTTGCCTACTCTCGAGAGTTCATAGCACCAGGGAACATATGTGCAACTGGTTGATGATAAGCAATATATGGTAGCAGTTTAGCTCTCCTTGTAAATATAATCTATCTGGATGTTTCTTTTGAAAGATCAAAACCGTCACCCATAAAAATCTGGATGTGTTGAGGCTCTCTTTTTGTACCACCGAAGCATACTGATTAATTAACTGTTAGCTTAATTAAGTCTCACAATCAAATTCATTTGCACGTCTTAGCACTGAAAAGGGTGACCTCAAGACGCCATTGACGTCATGGCCCGTAGCGTCCTACCAATCGACCTTCAACGTGCCTCTGCCGATTGAGTCGCTGTGCTCGCCGTCGACCGTGTGACCGCCCCCTGCCCATAGTCATGTCTTTTGAGGGCCGACCTCGAAAGATCATGCCGTTCAGCGACAGCCTCTTTACTTCTCTCAGCAAAATGAGTCTATTTGGTTCTCTCCGTAGGTAGGGAGAAATTAATAAAAGGCTAGAAGGACTGTACATAGAGCTAGGTAGAGCATATAATTTCAAACCAACCAGGTTCAGATCCTACATAAATGAAAATGGCGACAGTTAGGAATATAAAGATGATGACTCCTTATGTTCTCTCAAATGCAACACAATTTCTCAAATACATCGCCTTTGATGATGTATGGTGTAGGAATGGTAGGCACAAGGAATACAAAAACATGGGTGCAACGGCCATGATGCGGCCGAACTGTCAACACTAGTTCATCAGCGCAGTGCAGGAGATGATGTTGGCTGAGCTGGACAGATTTGGCACTTTTGATGTTGTAGGAGAGGACGACGATATGTGGTCCATCAGAGTCCCCGAGTTAGACAAGGCGGCGCAGTGTCTGGCCAACCACACGTACAGGGCTAATACATATGCATGAACCAAATAGTGATGGCATTTTATACCTGAAAATCTGCTCGGAGTTGGAGATGAACTTTTTGCCATTTTGTGTGCTGAACATCCCGGGGGCATGGAGAAGACCTCTAGACAATATTTCCGTATACATGTTTAGCTTAATTTTTTTGCCTTTACCGAAGTGAGAATTCTGGTAGAAAATGCACATATTTTGTAGGCTTTTGTATGTTCTTTTGCCAACCAAAGCAATAAACGGAACTTCGGACCTTTCAGTTCACAAATGATGCATTCAAGAACCATTCATCAATCTCATTCAGTTGGTGATTGAACGATTGCAGAATCATTGAGTTCATGATCGGAATGCCGAACAGTATCACTCAGTCAGGCATCAATTTGATTATGCACTGAAAACAAGCTGTGATCACAAACTCCCAATTTATGGAACTGTCATTCAACAATATTCATTCACAGGATTCATTATTGAATCAAAATCTCAGTGTACAAAACGCTAATTCTGAAGGTAACACATTGTTGGCCATTTGGGTCTGCTCCAACAATCCCTACAGTGGCACGAGACAGCACGGGTTCATCCTTGGTTCCACCGGCAGTGCAGGATCGCGATATATGGAGTGACGATCAATATTTTAGAATTAAATTTCAAAATATTCATTTTTCCTTTTAAATTTGCAAGAATATACTGAATTTTTATAAAATTGCATAAATATTTGTGTGCCGCGATACGGACGCGCGGGACCAGCCGATACCGCGCGGTGCCGCGACACGGATGCGCGGCACCGTCGAGCCAGCCACTACACCGACCCACAGCCACTAATCACCGGCTGGTAGTAGGGCTATCAAAAAAGCTCGAGACTCGCAAATAGCTCGAGCTTGGCTCGTGTTAGGCTTGATTCGAGCTCGGCTCGAGCTCCAAACCGAGCCGAATCCGAGCCTATGACCAAGCTCGCGAGCTTTATCGAGCCGAGCTCGAGCTTCTAACGAGCCTGACTGTGTATTATTTTTATTGTCTATTTAATAAATTAGTAGAATAAAATATGATATTTGTGTGTCCATATAAATTATTATTATATATTAGCATCATATATGTATCATATTTCTTCTTTTTTACTCTTTCCTAAATATGATTAACTAAAAATTATTTTTCTTAACAAGATATTATACTTAAAATGTATTTTCTTAGTAATAAGTCAAGCTTGGTAACCGAGCTCGAGCTTGATCGAGCTCGAAACGAGCCTACCTACAAGCTCGAAGGTTTTTCAAGCTTGGCTCGAGCTCGGCTCGAGTCTAAGTCGAGCTCGAGCCTAGACAGACGAGCTCGCTCGAGCTCGGCTCGTTGACAGCCCTAGCTGGTAGACAACCAACGCCAGCCACTAAACCGTAGACAACCAACGCCAGCCACTAGACCCCAGCCACAACCACTATCACACCAGCTCACCAGCCGGTGCCGTACAGCTATGCAGCGCCATCGCCCGGTGCCGCGCCTGTGCCGCACGCCTGTACCACGACAAGCTAATATTTATGTAATTTTGTATGAATTCGTTATATATTTGCAAGTTCAAAAGGGAAAACAAATAATATTTTAAAATTTAATTCCAATATTTTAGACGTTGGATCCACACATTTGAGACATGGGTGAGAGGCATGCAGCTCCCACTTGACTCATATTCTCTCAAATAACAAATACTCCCTATGATATTTTTTAAGTTGATGTTGGTTAATTAGCTGAAAATTAAGCTAACCAACGTCGTTGATGTTGGTTAGCTCAAAATTAAGCTAACCTACGTTAAGTATATAAATACGGAGGGAATATTAGATATGTAAGAAAGCGTACGCAAAGCTAGGTAATACATTACGGACAGTAGAAATCAATTTAAATCGTACATCTATTTTAATTCAAAGGATTAGATTGATTTCAATTACAACCGTAATTAATGGTAGTAAAAAGTATGGAGGGGTGAACGGTCAAATTATTTCTACAGTCATATGGTGGGGTACTCTCATATGCTGCAAATATTTTGGCTTCTCTGGTTTCATTGTTTACCTCCCTACCCGCACACACACATGAAAAAATATCCAATTTTATTGTCTTCAACCATGTTAGGTATTGGTAAGCATTAGCTAGGGATATCAAAGCCAAGACAAACTCCACCACCTCGCCTCCGCAGAATAATGCCACGACTCTTCTGTTGTGCTTGTTTTATGGGGACTTGATTTAATCCAAAGAACTGCTGTGTCCTGATATTGTCCTTCTTGAAGCTATGCGGTGTCACTTTGTTATGCACTAAGGCGTAGGAAAAAAGATAAAATGTTGATTGTGGTTGTTTTTTGTCCACTGTTTTGCCTGAACTGCTTAAATTTTTATGGGATGGCCAGTACTGCAACGTGAGGGCCACACGTTGGTCATTGGAACTAACAAGGGGCTTGTTTGGCAGCCCTGGCAGCAGCAAGCCAGCAACACATCGGTTGTGCTATAGCTAGCAGAGCATGACACATGTTACTGTTTGTAACAAGCAGCGGCTGCAGCAGCACGTAGCTCCTAAACAGGCCCAAGTACACAATAAGCGATATGCTGCCTCCAGTAATACCACGTAGAACTAAGTGACGAGGTGGAGAAAATAAATGAGAGACAATAAACCGAGGACGGATTTTCAGAACTCACGGGCATGTACATGCATGAATCTAACCGTCCATTGTTTCGTCGGGATTCGCGCTCAGCTAATGCCGTGAGGTCCTCCCGTCACGTGGCCAGCCACCCGAACTGTATGCACCGTATAGCTTGTCAACATCAGATACCACCTTTATACGTATTTTATACACTTCGAGTTTCCAACCTTACGTACTATCTGGTACTTGTTTACTCTGTCCACGTCCTATGGGACTAGAAGTACTACTGGAGCAGGACACCCAAAATTCATTTCGAAACAACCATCTTCTTCCCCATCATTCTTCTTCCTTCCGCTAATCCTATTCGCCGCCATGGAAGAGAACCCAGGTTTCCTCTCACTGATGGCGGCTGTAATGTCGCAAGGGGTGGCTGGTTGGGTATGAAGATGATGTTGAAGAATGAACACTTAGTTTTTCAGGCTTTTTTAGTTTTTGTACCTCATGAATTTGTTATGTGTGTCATTCCATTTTCATGATGGTAATGTCTTTCTGCTGGAAAGATCTTTGCGCTGAGAAAGAACTGAAACCTGTCGATAAACTATGCGCATGTGAATTACCAAAATCGAACAAAAATACAGTACTAGCAGCCCATCAGTAAACATCTTGTTAGGAGGAGAGAGTACCTAAATCCACATTTTTCAGAAACCTGAAAGAACACTATCCATGTTTGTTGTTCAATAGGCCATTTTTCACGACAGTCTTAAATCTCAGAACTGCAGATTAAAATACGGATATGTACAATAAACAAATCAGCGAAAAAGTAGTTAAAGGAGTAAATCATCGATACTTGGTAGGAGATAAAGAAAACCTGTTCGCACACCTTGAGAAACTCAAAGAACACAAGCCATGGATGATCTTCAAAAGCTCATTTGTTTGGGGAAGGAGTACTGAACTCTGTAGCAACTAGGAGCATGCGTGGTGCAGTGCCGCGGAAGAAATGGCTCTCTGGTATGGCAGAGCAGCAAAGAGGTGTCCGAAAAAGCTGCAGCTCCACTGACTAGTCATTTCATACGTCTTATCTGTCCTTGTGGTAGTAATACTATAATGCCGGTATAATACTTATCTGACGCGTATTGAGACATAACAGCACGGGGAGGAACGGGGAGATAACGGTATCTCTGGCGTGAATCTCAGAAACAATCCAACGACTTAAAAGATGGGTGTATGCACCAGTAAATTCTAATTTGACTTTCCCATCCCTTTTACAAAAGATGGTCTCTACACAAACTGCAAGAAAACATGACAAGAAAATATGAGAGTATTGGAGGTATATTGAGGTTTGTCAGCTGCTGTATTAGAGATAACATGTTATATGTGCCACATCTTACTTATGAGTGGATGGCACGGTTAATATTAGAGATAATAGCTACATCAACTATTAAAATTGCTCTAATTAATGGCAGTCCCCATCTCAATTATGTAAGTTATTTAGATCACCAAGTGCTTCCAAAACGTTGTATTTTATTTATTATTATTGAACTTTTAGTACTCAAGTGCAATGCCACTGTTAGTTGCAAAAGAGACGTGGAAATCTGTAACTTGTTAACTTCTGATTTCACTGTCTGCATGCATCGTGAAGTTCCACAACCAAATTCATTCACAAATTGAACATTTGGAGATTAGAAGATTAATCAAGAAATGGTTGATGGATATAGTACATGTACCTTTCTCCATCCACCGGGTTCAAAATCTAGAAAAATGCACGCAACATTTGTGTATAATAAATGATAGCTGCAACATTTTGGCCTCTCATGTTTCATTGTTATCCTCCCTATGCGCGCGCACACAATCCAATTTAATTGTCTTCGACGCATGTGTCATATAGGTATTGGTAAGCATTAGGATTTAGGGATACCAAAGCCAAGACAAACTCACCGCCTCGCTTTCAATGCAGAAGAATAATATGACTCTTCCATTGTGTTTGTTTAATGGGGACTTGATTTGATCATAAGAACTGCTGTGTTCTATTATCCTGCTTGAAGCTATGCGGTGTCATCTTTTTATGAAGAAAGGCATATAAAAAAGGATAGAAATGCTGATTGTTGCTGAATTTTCTCCACTGTATTGCCTGAACGGCTTGAATATTTATGAGATGGCCAGTACTTCAACGTGAGTGCCACACGTTGGTCGTTTGAACTATCAAGTACAACGAGGTTTATGTGCTGCCTCTAAAAAGAGAAGGAACCCCCGTCCCGCCCCATCCCCAGGCGACACGGCGACAACTTGTCCGCCGGTGGCTCCACCTCCCCCACCTCTTCCTTCGCAGTCGATGGCAAAGCCGGCCAGCCGCAAGGATGGCGGTGGAGGGGCTCTCTCCCTTAGCTGGCACTCTTTCAGTGAGGGTGCCGCAACATTATAATTGCCAGATGTGGTGCCGCCGGGGCCAGATCCGTAGCCCCAACCAACAGCATGCGGCAACGTGAAATGAGGGCGGTGGCACGGGATCGCCAAGGAGGCTACGACGGTGGCGTGGGCACACAGAGGAGGCAGCAGCGGTAGCACGGGCACCGAGGAGGCCATGGTGGCGACGCAGGCATGTGCTCAGAGGAGGCCGTGCTGCGCAGAGGACACCGCGGCAGCAGCATGGGTGAGTGGGTGTAGTGGAGGCCGGGGTGGTAGCGCCGACACACTTAGGAGGCCACAGAGGCGGCACGAGCGCGCTTAGAGGAGGCCACGCTGCGCAGAGTACACCACAGTAGCAGTAGCGGCATGGGCAAGCGGGAGCAGTGGAGGCCGAGGCAGCAGCGCCGATGCACCGAGGAGGCCATGGTGGCGGCGAGGGTGCGCACGCAGGGGAGGCCGTGGTGGTGAGACGAAGGCGATGGCAGCGTGGACGGTGACATGTGTCCCTCTAGTGGGCTGTTGGTTGGATTCCCCATTCCCGTGGCTGGATCCATGGACTCTTCAACGGATCTGGCTAGGACGGCCGGTGCTGCTCGGTGGGCGGCGGTGGAGGCATCGGGTGGTTGCTGGTTAGGAATTCCGATGTTGCAGCGAATCAGGAAGGTGCGGTGCCACCGGACTGGTCAGCTGACGGAGGCAACGACTAAGAGTGTTGGTGGACACCATGACAGTTCTAGAGCGGCATCGATAGTGACGGTTTTGGTTGCACAACGTGGAATCGGGCTCGGACAGTTGTTGAAGGCACCTAGTGGGCAATCTGGGCATGGAGATGCCGAACTGGTTGGCAGGCGGCGTGGTCGGCATGTGTGCACGGAAGACGATGAGGCACCAACGTGGTGTCCTGACGATGTGTGGTAGAAGCGCCAGAGGCTATTGGGCCGAGGCAGAGATGACAGTATCGTCGTGAGGTGGGCGCTTTAGACATATGGCTGGTCCTTTCCAGACTGTTGTCCTCTTGTGGCGACACCTTTGCCGTCACAAGACGGCTATGTTGGATGGGCTAGCATGGGAGGGGGGTGGGGGTGGGAGAGAGGGGATCCATTCTTCTCTCTCACCCTCTACCCATCCAACCTAACTGCATGGATATGCATTGAAGGTTTTCAAATGGCGGAGTCTACAGTGTGTTAGGTTCTTTGTGACTTGGGAGGGTGGGATGTTGGGCGAAAGCTCTGCCTTCGGACCAATAATGGCGACGCTGATAGGCGCCACCTACCTCTTGAGGCGTCATTGTGGAATTCCCGTTGTTCCTTTGGGTGAAAACCACATATCCCACTCCCTAGGACAGATGGAGGTGGCGCTCTTGGCATAATTTTCTCGTTGGAGGCGTCATTTAGAAGTTCCACTTGTCTTTTGGAGGGTCGCTCTTCTTGTTTCGTAGTGTAAACGCACAATGTGTTTCTTTTTTCTTGTTTTGCTAACTATAGCCTTCCAGTGCTCAAGTAGTGCCACCAGTTCCTGGGTTTAACTATTCAAGGAAGCGAAATTCAGGCTTGAATAAAGAAAAAAAATACCTATATCCTGGGAGCCACTCGTGCTGTTTTCGGTCAGAAATAAATTATAGCTTTTCAGGACTATAGATTTGTATTTTTTTCTCCTACTTTTTTAATACATGATACTTGCATCTTGTGTTATTCGTTTTTCTAGAAAAGATATGTCGCCTGGAATAATATTTACCAGATAGAACTAAGCGACGAGGCAGAGAAAATAAATGAGTGAGACTAAACCATCACTTTTACAAAATATGTCTCTACACAAACTGCAAGAGAACTGTGAGAAGACAAATATGAGAGTATTGGAGGTATCTTGGGGTTTGTCAGTTTGTGTACCAGAGGTAATATGTTATATGTGCCACATCTTACTTATGAGTGGTTGACATGGATAAAATTAGAGGTTCTACGAATATCAACTATTAAACTTTCTCTAATTAATGGATGCCCCATCTCAATTATGTCTTGTCTAGATCATTACACTTCACGGAAACACTGTTAACTGATACATATATGCTGGTTCATAAAAACCCGGTACAAATAGGACCACCAGTACTTAAAAAAAGCACAAGAAAAAATTGCACAAATACAAAGCTATTTGTGTCAGGTGGTAAAAATAACCTGTACAAATGTGGACCTATCATATTTATGCCATGTTATAGTACTAACTGGCATAAAAAAGAAACATATTTGTGCTGGTTTATGTTAAAACCGGACACAAATATTATCATTGCCGGGTTTTGAAATAAACCAACACAGATGTGTGGGATGTTATCTATACCGGTTTATAAATAACCCGGCACTAATAATATTGAGTCTGAGCCGAACTGAGCCAATATAGCACAAAACGATTCGACAACGACACCCCTCTTATCCTAACGTCTGCCCTCCCCTCACTTATCCTGCCGGTCCCTCGCCTCCCCTCCCACCGCTCTCCTGAGTGCCGATGGTGGCGGACCTGAGAAACTGTGGCATGCAAGCGGCGGCAAACTCCTGAGGCGGTGAACTCGCAAGGCATCGGCCTCATACCATGCAACGACGACGTCTGGTGGAGCAAGGAAGCCTTTAGCAGCAGCGGCGGCTGTGCCCTTGTCCCCACCAATGGCAGTGTTGAGTGGTATCAGCCATGGCCTTGGCCTAGCTTATCTCCACTCTCCAGCAGTGTGCAACAACGGCGAGTAGCGACGGCCGACCAGATCAGCGCGTGGGCGGGTAGCTGCTCCGGGGCCCGGAGCTGGAGGATGAGCAGCGGGTTGGCTCGATTTTGAGCTGGCTACATCCTTTTTTGTTTAAGAAAAAAATCTCTGATCCCTATTTGTGCTGAGTGAAATTTAACGATAAAAAATTATTTGTTCTAGAGTTTTTGTAGCCGGTCCAAAACCGGTACAAATGGAAATTATGACCCGTTACAAATACGGGTTTCTATAGTAGTGTTAATGTTAAGTGCTCCCGAATTGGTGTATATTATTTATCACTCTCTCTGTCCGAAAATATAAGACATAGTATCATTTTGCATTGTCTTCAATATTCTTTTATATTAATTTATCTTATAAGATTTTATCAAAAGATATGAAATTACATAGAAACACTCACTTTGAAATACAAATCTATTGACATCATATGTATAACACTAAAAATATTTATCGTTCGTTTAAATATTTGTCAAGACTATTAAATGTTGACTACTTAGCAGAGAACAAGTACGCCCTGTATTAACTTGTTTACACAAGGGCAGATTTACTGTAATTTCCAAAAGAGACATGGAAATTTGTAACTTGTTATCTTCGGAGTAGTTCGAGAACCAAATTCACACAAATAGAACATTTGGAAAATTACTCCTCCCGTTTCATAGGGTTTGACTTTTTTGCTTCTAGCGTTTGATCATTCGTCTTATTCAAAATTTTTGTGCAAATTTTAAAAATGATTAGTTGTACTTAAAGTACTTTTGTTATCAAAGTAAGACATAAGCAAAACCATTAATATTCGCATAATTTTTTGAATGAGACGAATGATTGAACGTCGGAAGGAAAAAGTCAAAACTCTTACATTATGAAACAAAGGTAAAAAAAAGAAGAAATCTTAGATGGCTAAAATGCTTGTAGCTAGGTGGATCATTAATTACAACTCGTTCTCTTCATATTGCCATGACGGGTAAAGCTGCGCAAACTGAATGAACAGAGTGTAAACACCAATATCTTCATGGCCAATAACCATGGAAACAGAAGTAGTGATACAACTACAAGGACTGTAGTAAAATGAGACCTGAATTCAGAGCTTTTACCCTCGAGGCATTGGGAGGCTCCGTCTCCACTTCTACACTAGAAATGAATAAATGAAACACGAGCTCGTGCATCCTCAATACACGAGAGATGAATAAATGAACACCTCTACACAATACAATTTGTCAGATTCGGACAGCGTACATTAATTGTAGCCATGCGAGGCATTGGGAACTGGGAAGGCAGGTCCATGGAGTGATGCCGGCGGCGCCGTCGGTGCCGGAATCTTCTGGGCCGAGATTTTCCCCGCCAGAGGATGATGCGGAATCAGAAAGTCCCTCTGATTCCGAGTCCTTCGTTCGCATGGCCATAGAACCGGATTTCAGCGTCGACGGTCTTCTCAAAGCTGACGGAGATTTCACGGGTTCATCGCTGGTTCGTCGCCGTCGCGCCACGTCTTTAGGAAAACTTTGGTGTGGCATTTGTCGTCACCGGCGGATGATTCTCGATCTGACGTGATCAGTGGTTTCCCTATCATCCGGGTAGAGTTCAAATTTGTAATCCATATCTCAGCAAGCTTGGGCCCGATCTCCTTCTAGGCCCAAAATACCCTATATGCCTGTGCCCGGCTTAATCTCTTTGTTCGCTTAAATGGGGATGGCTCGGAAAGGACGTAGGGTTTTAGCTTGTAACTTGTTGTACGCCGACTTTGTGAGGCACGTCACGGAGAGATCAGATCCTCATCTGAGTGGGCACCAAGGTGGTTTCAATCAAGAGGAGGAAGAGCCAAAGAGGTCAGTCAAGTTTTGCTGCTAGGGGTGGTAATCATGGCTTTCATCCGGGTTTTGGTTTTGGCGGCGAAAGAAACTCCGAGCATTTTGGTGGCCACAGCCCCCGCAGCTTCCGAGGTCAACATGGAGGAGGCCGGCGTGGAAGGGCGGTCACAGGCATGGAACTGGCAAGGTCCGGGCCAAGGTGGGCAGTGGCAAGGCAGTTTGTTAGACATGATAAGCTGAGCACCACATTGTTTTAATTAGATTCCTTGCATGTGTCTTGTGTTGGAATAAAACGTGCAGGGTTAGTGTGTCGAGTTGTGCGTGAGCTTACCGAACTATGTGGTGGCCATGCAGAGTCTGTTAGAGGATCCGATGCGTGGCATGCATGGTGATCCGCGTCATTAGCTCCTAAGCGAGTGGATCATCGTGTGCTGTAGGGATGGATGCAGCGCCTAGCACGAGCGTGAGAATCGGTCAGGGGTTGTTACTGCTTTGTAATAAAAGGAATGGAACAACCAGAAAACGCTGAAAGTTTTTCAGCAGCACCAAACATTGTGTCGAACACCTTACGTGCGTTCTGTTTCATCGTCTTCCATCTCCAGCTAACTCCAACTCTCGCGGTGTGTTAGGGTGTTTAGGTTTCACAGTTTCTCCTAGGGCTTGCCGCCAATGTTCCTAGCAGGCTCGTTACCACAGGTACCGTTGGGAGGATTTCCAGGTGCACATGCTGGTTTTCCTTTTTCAACAAGCTCTGTACCGAAGGTGCCGCCAAGGGTTTAGCCAGTGGCATCACAGCTGCAGTTGGCGGAATCAACTGCAACAGATGGTGTATTGTCTGCTGGGTTTGGCATAGCTGGACCTACACCGCGGTGCTGACAGCTTCGGTGGCAGGGATGACGGCAAATTTGGCAGGGATGGTACCACCAGCTACTGGGTAGCCAACATGAGGTCAGGCAAGGCTGGCAGGTTGGGTTTCGACGGCAAACGTTGTACCGGTGAGCCAGGTGACTTCTGCAGGACTTGGGACATCAGCCTTTGAGCAGCTGGGCAGGCTTCCTCAACAGGAATTGGCAATGCGGTGACATTGGCTTTACCTACTTCGGCAGAAAAGTTACCGGTGGTACCGGGAGGTGCTATGGACAAACTGGTACTGGCGGTGCCGACTGCATTGGGTGCTAAGGCAGGTGCGGCAGACTCGGCAGGACAGAGTTCAGTGGCAGGGCAGATGACCGGTCTTGCACTTTCGGTAGGCATGGTACTATGGTTGCCGGGTGATCACAGTAGCTTTGGTTGGTTGGCATCTTTGCCAAAGGGGGAGGAGCGGAAAGGTGATGCTGGTTCTAGTAAGATTCCTTGTTGCTACAGATGCTTCATTTAGGGCCACACACAACATGATTGTCAAGCGGTTTTGTTCTGTGATAGCTGTGAGAGTGAGGATCATATGACTGCTCGGTGTCCTGATTTCAAGTCTTAGAATAAACCATGTGTCTCTCTTTGTGGGAACGGTTTGGGGATTTCCTTATACCAAGTCCGGCTGGCCATAAGGTAAAACAGAAACCAAAGGCTGCTTTAATCACTGTGACGAGTGGTTAGCTATCAGTGCCAAAACGTTAGAGAGGTTGATTTTGTAGAAGTGGAAGTGGGAAGTAGAGGACAATGGAAACAATACTTTCAGGACAATGTTTCCATCTAAGGCAAAGTTGCAACGTATGACTGAGTGGGGAGAAGTTGACAATAAGGTAGGCCAGGCTTCTATGAAGATAGCAGATAAAGGAGCTGCTAATGAGATAAATTATTTTATCCCAAAGGTGTGGGTGCAGTGTAGAAGTCTTACAAGGGAGTTGAGAGAGTTTCTCATTATCTGGGTTGTTGGTTATATCTTGGGTGTTACTAAAATGGTAGACATAAAGTTTACTGGAAGGTATGATATCGCTCGTTTTTAGGCTCTAGCCCTTGATCCATCTGCTATTCTGGTGGATGTGGTCATTGGTGATTATCTTTATGAGCATTATTTTAAGGTTAAACCTCAAAGTGAAGACATGTAACCGGTTCCAATGGACATAGACTTTGATGATGGTGCTGGTGATGGGAACAAAGAGAAGGGAATTGCTGAGCTGATGGTGAGACAGGGAATGGCACAAGGGGAATTTCAAAGGTTGCGGAGGGGAGAAATCATGGTATAGGTTCGACTGGGGCTCAGGATTTGTCAGTATCTATGGAAGGTTTTGAAAAGACCTCGATGTCGCCTAGAGGAGATGAATAGGTGTTTCTAAAAGTTTATCACAACTTCATAGTAAATTAGAATCTCGGGCTTTCCAGTTCAAATCAGAACCCTCGATATAAAATCAAAACTTCTGTTCTTAACTGAAAGGTCTGGCGGATAACAAGATAAACACTAGCTATCAATGGCACACTGAATGTTTTTCAGATAAGGGAGCTATTTTATTAAATCACAGAAACCAGGTCAAATGAAGCATTTGAACATTCCATAAAGTCGTTTGAACAACTGATTCCGCCACCATGAATTCGGCCTTACTCTTCTGAATAATTAGTACTCCGTACTTGAGAAAGAAAAATGCTGTGATGGTCGAGACTAGGGGTACATGTATTGTGTTGTGTTGTGTGTTCTCTATTAGAATGAAAAGGATTGCAAAGTGATATAAACTTTAATTTAGAAGTGAAATATAGTAGACCTATATAGACCATCCTCATTTAGGGTACACTACCTATGCTTCCTCACACGTACGTAGTGGGACACTGATTTGATCGATACATTGATCCTTCAATTGATCACCGTGAACAGATAATTTGTACTGTTGGTACGGTAGGCATCAAGAAGAACACAAGCCTGTATGGCCCCTTGGCTACTGAACAATAACCTGGTTTCAGCTGCGACGTCTTCAGCTTCAGCTGCGACATCTTCCGCTCTAGCCTATGTGCTTGAATTCATATTGGGCCATCATCTGCCACTCTGGATTTAGCGAGCAGCACTGGGGCTGATCGGTTGGCTTGGCTTCGAGGCGTTCTGCTGCAGACATCAGATATGTATAACTGTGAGTCTGTGACTCTGTGAGCCCGGATTTTGGCAATTTGCTACGCCCGTCTATTCCACTGTTTAGTTACATATGAGCTAAGATATGATTTTTTTTTGTTTTGTATTCATTTATTTAGGCTTGTTATTTAGGTATAACTATACAAGCTTAGACATTGTAGGCATCTGGAAAATACGTAGCATGAGCACATTTTCCGGCTGAGTCTAGTTCCCGGAACATCCTGCAACAGGTCAGATCCTCCCAACGCACGCGTCTGCCACGTCGTAGCTGTTCTCCGACCAATGGCTGAGCACGGATAAAAAACGAGGTATGGCTCATGGACTATGGTGGGAGTCAATGAACAAAATGCTAACATTCAAAATTCATACTAATTAGACCCACCAAGTCTTTTTTTTTTTGAGAATATTAGACCCACCAAGTCAATATTTAAGTGCAAATATGCACATGTAGAGGAGTATGTGATGAAAAATACCTCAACCAATTAAGTTTCAGTGAAACAAATTCCTCCACCACTGCCTCAGCATTTTTGCTTTCACGAGTACTTGGATTTGTACTAGAATCTTCCTGGCTGTAATAGCTCTTCAAATTAACAAATGGTGGTAGGCTATAAAATTAGAATTTCTTAAATCCACAGTAATTTCTACCTCACGAGGCCCACCTTGAAATTATGAAACTGTCGGGCTTAGGTTCAAAACACCTATTTTTTTTAAGCCCACCTTGAAATCCAGTGTGGTCCAACCTTTGAATAGATCTAGGAGTATTTATTTGTAGCTGCCACTACTGGAGAAACCCTCCTTAACATGGTTTGCATCTCCCTTTAGTCCTGGGTAGCAAACCGGGGTTAAGAATCCAGGACTAAAGATCTATGTCTTAGTCCCTATTGAAATACCTAGGATGAAAGATAAATGTTTAGTTCCGGTTGGTAACAACAATTGTGACTAAAGATGGCTACGCCAGCTACGTCACGTGGCTGGCGTAGCCATCCTCTAAGTCATATTGGGCCAAATAGATAGATGGATCATGATTTTGGCCTGCTGAGCATGAGGCCTCATTTTACGCTGATCATCATGATTTCGGCCTACTCAAACCAGGCCGAATTTTGTACTAGTCATCAAGTCTTTTGGAGGCTGATCAATTATGTAAAAACGTGTCCCCCTTTCAATATGAAGAACAATCAAATCCTTTTGCCATTTGTGTTCCATACTTTCATTCCTAGACGGTCGCAGCTATCAAAAGGATTACTTTTGAGTTTCATAACAGACAGCATAAACATCGTACATTATACGAATACGAATAGAGCATGTTTCTACTTCGCCTTCAACACCTAACCTGCACAAGTGCAATACATAAAAAGTCATACATATTGGCCATATTTGGAGCAGCCAAGAAGCAAATTAACTAATTACAACGATAAAAATCCTCCATCCAAAAATCTAAAATCTAGGGTATGTTTATTTTCTGCAAAGCCGATATTTAAAAATTTTGACTAATGACCTGCTTGGAAGGCCCGTAATTGGGCCAAAATAGGTGTATAATACAGTCTAAAGATTTTGGCCCAATTAAAGCGAATAAAATCTTTACCCTTAAGCACTGAATCTAGAGGAGAATAATTAGTAAATTATTTACTAATATTAGTAAATTGTTCAGTAACCATGAACAACTAGTTCGGTGAATAATTAGAGATTAAAACGAGTTACAATAGCAGAAACACAGTCTAGAGGAGAATAATGGAGAAAATAAACGACAGTGACACGTATCGAATGTTAAGTAATATGCCTCGGGGGATTATAAAGACCGAAAACATAGACACGAGCTACTGAGTACATCTAGGAGATTTCCCCTTGCGTATCGCTTCTGGACCTACAGCCCTAGCTCGATGATTCCTCTCATGATTTCTTTTCCTGTCCGCTTCACGAGCCTCTACTTTCTCTCATTCAAGCTGCTTCTTCCTTGTAAACCTTATTGTTGTAGATGTATATCGCATCTTCCTTGGTTTGTTTCTTGTCTATCCACTTGATTGTAAAAATTTATTTGTAAAAAAGTTTTATGTAATGTACGAATGGCCATACCGTGTTGGTGTACCGGTGTAAATTCTTGGGTGGGTCATAATTATAGTTGTTGCACAGGAAAACCGGTGTCAATGAATGGATACACGGTAAAATAATCCACCCCACCGTCTCAATACTGAATAGGCGTGTCACCGTAGTAAACACGGATAGTCACCACCTCGACATCTTGGTACACCATGATCGAAATTATTAGTGATGGATGTCTTTTTTTCTACACTACAAATTTATTATTAACGGATAAACTACAACATTGCTACGTGTGGTCCTACACTACATTGTTTTCTACACCATCTTCCAAAATTATTGACGGTAAAAAAATATAGCTATATTAACAGCCCTAATCATAAATTTCTTATGCTAAAAAATGGACACACTACCGTCTCACAGTGACCAATAATGATCTATGTAAGACCATTACTACTTTCGTAGGATGAGATTTCATTTTTAATATCCCACTAAATTTAAAACTTTATTTTTTTCTTCACCGTCGCCCTAAATTCATAACCTTCCTACAAGTACAAATTTTGTTCTACCAACATCTAACTACATTAATGAAATACTTTTCATACTGTCTTATTATTATTAGGATTATTACAACTCCGTCTCCCTAAATTATTAACATGCCTAACAGTACATTTTAATGAACAATCTGCAATGTACCGTTATTTTAATGAGCATTGCCATTCCACTGCTAACATATTTATTACTATATCTTCTTTATTTGTATTACAGTTATTTTTTCAAAATATAACTATACTGTCACTTATATATTTACCATACTACTATATTTTTTCCATTACATTATCACACCAACTTATAATAGTTTATGTACATTATCATAATAATTAATAATTATATTCATTACTACATAACAAACTAATGCACACCAGCCAGACAACTCTGTTAAAGATTTATATTAAAATCTATGTGTGGTCCTAAGCATGCATTTAATACCTAAACAAAGACTAATGGTTTAGGATTAGGGCATGTACAACCCAAAAACAGGAGGCCGTCTGCAAGGGCCACGAATCTGATGTAAAGACAACTCAAGAGACAGATCATACAACCCATAGACAAGAGATCGTCTGCAAACTGTTTAATGTTTTGCATGTAGCTAAGATCATTCATGAATATTATATTGTATATCATCATGTGCCTATGTGATAGATAATGGGCCATAGCTATGTTAAATTTATAAGAATTTTTTTTACAATAACAACATTTACACAGCAACCCGTTAGTTTTTCATAAATTAGAGCTGAAACATAACTCTTGCCGTGGCTCAAACAAGACTGAACTCACAATATAGGCAGCATGTTCAAATCGAACATGTTCATACGGGCAACACGAAAGCACATATTCAACACGAGTGTACATGTACATTTAAACTAGCATCAGATTCTCATGGAATGTGAACAGCTAGGAGGAAATACAGTACAAGTTCTTCTTCAATTGATTAGGTAGCTGCAAGGAGGAAAATACAGTATACTTCCACTCCATCATATTGAATGTGAACAGCTGTATTTCACTGCCTTCTCTTGTCAAAATAAAAAACTGAAAGGATGCAATTCATTATTTTGATAGTTTCAGTTAATAACTAACTTGTTTCAGTAAGATAGGAAAAGGTACTAATTGGACATAACTAAGCTGCCAGTTGATCAATAATCAATCCATGTCACAAGCAAGCAGCAAATTTGAAGATTACCAGGCTGCAGAACGGCCAGAACCTGAAACTTGAAAACTGCAACATTGGAGCCAGGCTGAAGATTAACAGGCTGCAGAACCTGAGTGAAGTCCACCTTCAGTTCAGCTGAATATTCAGATACTGAACTGAAAGCGCATTAACATTCAGATATGTGTTCACATTTAGGTAGATAACTGAAAATTCAGACAATTCATAGTTCCTGGATACAACAATATCCTACTTTGTTGATAATTATGTGGAATAATTGGAGTGACAGCCATACATATAGTGAGCTATGATACATGCTTATCCTTTTTCAAGATGGCATCCTGAAGCCAGAAAAAAAAGGGACAGAAAAAAGATAGCATCCCAATATAGACCTGGAGGGCAGCAAGCTGCCACCGTCGGATGGCGGCTGGGCTGTCCACCTCTGCCTCCTCCTCTTCGACTCCCTCCTCATCGTCCTCCTCGGCGTCTAGCCGCAGACATGGCATATGCCGACATCCTGGAGCGGAGGTCCGAGGTGCAGGCAAGGGGATTTTGGCGCGCAGCTTGATTCTCCCGCGTCAGCGCATCCAGATCCTCGCCTCGTCGATTGGAAACAACGACTCAGTATGACGCTACCTCCTCGTCGCTTGGTGCCTAGGAGCACGAGCCCATGTTGTCGCATCGCGAGACGACGAGCTCGCCCGTCTCTTCCCTGGCAAGTGGCTTTTTTTTTTTTTGCAAGAAACACCGTATACAGACGACCCTAACAGACGTGTTGTACATGCCCTTAGTAGTTCATACCTTGAAGCAGAGCTGCCTCCAACTAAACTTCACCAGCCCCACCCACGAGTATTGCCTGACAGGAGTAGCTCACCATAGAGCAGGCGTCACCGTCTTCTTCCTCCTAAGCCCTCCTTCTCTCCTTTCTTCCTGCTCTTCCTAAGCCCTTTTCCTTTCATTTTTCCTTGCCAAATGAGCTCGAATGGCGAAGTGGTCCATGATATAAGGAGGAAGAAGAGGCCGGTCGAACTACTGCCAGCCGACAGGTGAACTGTGCGTCCATGCAACCGACGACAACAAGACAAGCTCTTTTGTTAGTGGTGGGCCCCTGCCTCCGCGCGTGCGCACGTGCCATCTGTTTGGGCCACGAAGCCTTTCGATGCACGGTAGTTCGACTGGCCTAGTCAGCGGGGCCAATCGAACCGCCGCCATTCGACTGGCTCTGTCAATGCACAGAGCGGGCCTAGTGGACTTTCAGCTGATCGACTGGGCCTGTCGACCTCCTGCTGATCGACTAGCTTGGCCTGTCAATATTTGGAGGATAAATATGACATATGGAACGGTCATGCTCGATATGCGGCATATCGCTCGGGTGCAATTAGACTGGATACCATTCCTGCGTTTCCTTCCCTCAGCCAACATTTCTATAATTTCCCATTAAAATAATATTATTTTTTAAAATTTTGAAATAATGTATTCTCTTCATCCAAAATATAACAACATCTATTTGTGTTATTTGTATTACCAAATGTTACTATAGCAGTAGCACGAGTAGATTAATAACCATTAGTATAGTTTGTTAGATAGTTAAGATATTGTGAGAGAGCTGAACGCATGCTGCTGCGGGATCTTCTGTGGATGCGGGATCTTCTGCGGACGCAGGTGCTCCATCTACAGAAGATCCCGCAGCAGCAAACTCCTGCGCCAGGCTGCCGACCGCGTCAGTTGCTCGCATGCACACGCGCACGCGAGCAACTGCCGGGTGAACTCTCCCCAGCCAAAATTTCTTCGGAGTTTGTGCCCACATGTAGTTAGCTGGCGGAATTCTCTCCATCAGCATGTGGTGCTCCGGCAGAAGTCTCCCTGACAGCCTCATGATCATCTGACGAATTTTCCTCAATATCTGTGTGTTATTTCCTGTGAAACTTTCAGCAAACACATCAGTAGGTTCAGGTGCATTATTATCAGCCATTTGGTCATTTAAATTCGCACCCCCATTTGCACCTATTTGAGGATAAAAAAGATGAGGCGGCAAAAGAGATATCTCGGCTTGAAGACGAGCACCGGCATTTGAGTGAAATTTCGTGAAGGGAAAATTGGTTTCATCAAACACAACATCCCTAGATATGTAGACACGCCCAGAAGCGATGTCAAGACACTTGAACCCCTTATGCAAATGACTATATCCAAGGAATGTGCATTGTTTTGATCCAAATTGAAGTTTGTGGGAATTGTATGGGCGGAGATTCGGCCAACAAGCACATCCAAAGACCCGAAGAGATGAATATTCAGGTTTGATTTTGAACAAAAACTCTAAGGGGTTCGAGTATTCTATAGTTTTGGTAGGGGTTTGATTTATGAGGTAGGTTGCCGCAAGGGAAAGCTTCATCTCAAAATTTCAAAGGCATGGAGGCATGGGCCAAAAGCGATAGACCAACTTCAACAATATGTCGGTGTTTACGCTCGGCGGAACCATTCTGTTGGTGTGTGTGAGGGCACGAGACATGATGACTAATGCCAGATTTTGTAAAGAATGAGTGAAGTTTTACATATTCTCCACCCCAATCGGTTTGCATGGTTATAATTTTTCGATCAAATACTCTCAACAAGTGCTTGGAACTCATGAAATTTTTGATAAACCTCAGATTTATATTTAAGCAAATAGATCCATGTGAACTTGCTATAATCATCTATGAAGCTAACATAATATTTATAGCCTCCAATAGAGGTGGGAGCGGGACCCTAAACATCTGAGAACACAAGTTCCAATGGAAAATTTGACTTGCTAATAGAGACTGGATATAACAACTGATGACTCTTGTCCACATGCATCACAAACCGACTCTTTATTTGTTCTAGCTAAACAAGGAAGTTTACTGTTGCTAATGACTCTTGCTACTATAGGGAAAGCAGGATGCCCTAAGCGACTATGCCATCTCTCATAGGACGGCTTTGTTACACCAAGAATTTGCTTGCGGGAGGATGTGACTGGAAGTGGATATAGCTCCTTGTGACCTTTCCCTTCAAGAAAGTGCTCCTCATGACCACATCCTTTACAAAGTAATAATTAGAATATAATTCTAAGAAGGCAGCATTACCAAGGATAAGGCGATAAGCAGATATAAGATTTTTCTTAGCTTTGGGTACATAGAGAACATTTTTAAGATGCAAATTTCGACTAGGGGTTTGAATACTTGAATGACCAATATGACTGATTTGCATACCTGAACCACTGGCGGTATGGATCTGCTCATTGCCCTTGTACTTCTCACGTACGGTCAACCTCTCAAGTTCTCCTGTAACGTGATCCGTTGCACCCGTGTCCATCTACCAATTTGTGTCTACCCCATAGGAGTTGACAACAACTGCAGCACTCTTCTCATCGGGAACATAGTCTTTATCAAAGCGATGCCAAACTCGGACCCAACATGTCCAATCTTCAAGCACACCTGGCACCTTGGAAGGGGTCCTGAGTTGATGGTGTTGCCGCGTCCTGCGCCAGCTCCAAAGCCGGCACTTCCATTGCCGCCGCCACGGCCACGTCCTCCACGATTGCCTCGACTTGCCGAGTTGGCAGATGAGGCAGAGTAGCTGGTTTTGTGTTGCATCTCCATGCGACTCTCAAAGTTTAAGAGCTGCGAATAGAGTTTTGAAACAGAGATGGGTTCTACCCTAGCAACAATAGCTGAAACAATAGGATTAAATTCTTCATCCAAACCATTGATGATGTAGGCGACGAGGTCCTCCTCGTCAATTGGTTTGCCGGCAGCGACTATGTCATCGCCGAGGGCTCTCATCTTGCCAAAATATTCAGCAACAGTGGAGCCTCCTTTCTTCGTTGTCTGCAGTGCAAGCCGGATGTTGATTGCTCGCGCGCGCGTCCTGGAGAAGAACATGTCGGCGATCGCCTTCCACGCGACCGCTGCCGTCCGCTCGCCGGCGACTTGACTCATCACCTCCTTCGACAGAGATGAGAACAGATAGCACAAAACCTGCTGGTCAGTTGCCATCCATTCATCGTACTCTGGGTTTGGCTTGGTGATGATGCGTTCTCCTTCCTTGGTGGTGACAGTGGCGTCTGGCGCCACCTTCGCGCCGGTGATATACCCCTCAAGGCGCGTGCCCCTTATGGCAGACAGAACCTGCGCCTGCCATAGAGCGTGGTTCTGCTTGTTCAGCTTCTCCGTAACTTGAAGACCGACGAGTGGATTCACCGCCGGAGCTGTGGACGAGCTAGCCATGGATAGATCGATAAATTGGAGATAGCGTGGCTCTCATACCAAATAGGAACTCAGAGATGCAGGAAGCGTTGAACCTCCGTAGAGGCCGCTGTACGTGTTAATATAGGCCATCAACCGGCTAGGAAGATACTGAGTT
This sequence comes from Leersia perrieri, assembly GCA_000325765.3. Classification (NCBI taxonomy): domain Eukaryota; kingdom Viridiplantae; phylum Streptophyta; class Magnoliopsida; order Poales; family Poaceae; genus Leersia; species Leersia perrieri. Next base: position 13,138,329 of record CM002479.1, read on the forward strand.
TGTTACATTGCGTGTAGGTCAAGGAGGAGCAACTAACCCTAGATTACATTGGATAATTATCAGCAAACTAACTTAATTATCCCCTCCTATCTGCACACAATGCGTGAAGTACATGTTGATGCGTACGACTCATGCGTACAGCTCTCACAATATCTTAACTATCTAACATAGTTGTCCGTCCCATTATCCATCAATGATAATTATAGACGTGAACTTAACTGCACCGTGATGCAGAACATAAGGACGTAGATCCAGGCGTTGTTAATCTCCTCTTGGGGGAAGATGACCCTTGGGGTGAGTATGGGATTATGTTCCTGGACTTACACCGAGGGCCGAGGTACCTCGAGATGATGTCGACTTGGCCGCTTCTGCCAAGTCAGTCTCGGCCGCGTGGATGTCCCATGTTCCTCTAGACCGGGATGGAAATATATACGTTTTAATTTCACCGACACATGGGCTTTCATGTAGCATACGTAAAAGCGATAGCAATATACTCATTATAACATATGGGACGTACAATTAATAAGGACTTCAATCATAGAAAGGTTATAGAACATATATATCAGGCTCCCATCAGTTTACTGTTTAGGATGAAGCTCATCAGCTTAAGCCCATTGGCTCACTATATGAGTGGAGAATTTTCAACTATTGGGCTAGGAGTAACGCTCCGGCGCTCTCTACTGACAATATTATACTTTTAGGAGAAATTATCTTAACCGTTCGTTTAATAGGTTATATTAGTCATTTAGGAGGGTAAGAAAAATAAATAGATCTAACGATCCATATTATTTTATACTATCAGTTGGGAGCACTGGAGCGAACCTCTTGGGCTGAAAAGCAACAGCCTAATAAAGGCTGATTTGCCTAAGCATAAGGTGAAACAATCCCAGCCGCAGATAGTATGAAATATCTTTGCATTAATATATATATGTGCGGACGGCAATGAGTTATGGGCTTCCATAACATAGCATGCAAATTACATTATAGATACATACATATATATATCAGCTTCAGAAACTAAAACCTGGCTTGGTCCTGGCCGGCCTGTTGACAGCTCCAGGCTCAGCACCTTTATTTACTTAACTTATAAATGGAAGAGAACAAACATGTGCCGATCGATCAACTACTCCAGCGCTGCAACCGATCTGATGATAGAAGAATGATCAGTCCGGTTCTTGGAGAGGATGGCCGCGATGCGATTAACGCCAGTGATGGCACCGTTGCAGCTGCCGCTCTGGCAGCCGTCGCCGCAGTACTCCCGCTGAAGGCCGCAGTAACCCCACTCGCTGCAGCACCAGTTGTCGGGGCAGACCTCGCCGCCGAACTCGAAGCCGCACCTGATGTCGAGGCATGGCCCGTTCTGGCAGTAGTAGCCGCAGTAGTCGAAGCTGGAGCCACAGTATCCCCACTCGCTGCAGCACCGGTCGTCGGGGCACACCGTGTCGCCGAATTCGCTGCCGCACCTGTCGTCGTCGGCGTGCGTCGTCGTCACTGCAGCGGCGCAGGCAATGGCGGCGACCACCGCCAGTACTGTCAGGGCCTTCATGGCCATGGTTATTATACGCTTATAGCACAGGCTGGCTGGGTTAGCTTGTTTTTCCAGATAGCTAGCTAGCTCGATATAGAGCAACTGCGGATGAAGCCACCTTAATTTCTATAGGCGGCCAGGAATGTTTTTTTTTTCTTTCTGGGACCTGTTGGAAGAAAAAAATTGTACTACATCATCTTACTACATCCATCACCCAGTATATTGACTATTTACTTACAACTTTGATCATTCGTGTTATTCAAAAAATTATTAAAAATATTTAAAATGATAAGTTATGATTAAAATACTTTCAACAATAAAGTAAATCACAGATAAAATAGATAACACTTTTAAAAAAATTTGAATAAAACAAATGCTTATAGTTGTAAGCAAATAGTCAAATTTCTTATATTGGGAGACGGAGGTAGTAGATGTTTAGACGATTAATTTATGTCCAGTTACATCAATTATTTTTTAAGATGATAAAAATGTAGGCCGATCAAGTCCGTCCGGAGTGTTCATACTACCATCATACCCGGGGACCAGTACTCCGCCTTCTTGTGGCATGCGCCATCGATCAACGAATGAGTGGCAGCAAATTAAGTCGGATAACGTCTAGGATTTTGGAGCAAGTGTATCAACGTGTTTCTTGCTTGATGGTACCAATGGTCCAATGCGAAGGCCTGCATCGCTCTTTTTTTTTTGTTTTTAACTCCGTGTCACTTCATAATTATAAGCATCCATCGTACTGATCCCTGTCTCCTTCTGTACACAAATATATAAGTTTTTGAATATATATAATGGTACTAGTAACATTAATCACCTCCATTCAAAATGTTGTCCATCATACACCAATCAACCTTCCCACCCACAACCATCCTTCAGCTAATCAAAATCATTCCACTCCAACCATAGTACTTGCTAACAAACTAGAAAAGCATTATCATTGGACAGTGTATAGTCGATCCTGTGCATCTCCAAAGTGACCATTACACACTACTAGAAAAACATCTTTGCATACCAGTGGGGCGCCCGTATGCGTAGGTTATGTGAAAATAGGTATTTTCTCATACGGGTGTGGAATCGTATGTGAAAATACATTTTTTGCATATGGGAAAATTAAGACACTCGCCTGCAAAAAGGAAAATCGGCAAAAAAAAAAAAAATCTGGAACCCTAGCAGCTCCCGTCTCTGCCTTCTGTCGTCGCCATTGTTGTCGCCCTAAAAATTTAATATTTTCAAATTAAGTCAAAATTTTGCATCAGCCATTTCTTAATTTGCTACTTTTGAAACATTGATAATTTAGATATACTTGATGTAGGCTTTCAATTTAAAAAGTCTAATTTCAAAAGGCCTTTCCTTAATATTTTTAGATCTCAAACCTTCTCTTTTTATCTTTGATGATCTCTTGAATCCCTCAAAAATGTTGAAAGATAAATTTTTGTCAGTCCTTTATATTTTGACATTATTTATTTAATTTGTGTCTAAAATATTTTTTCCCGATGTTCCTTGACTTGATTCTTTTTAAATTCCAAACCTTTTCTTATTCCCACCAATTGTTAGAAGTAACCTAGCCTATTCGTCTGTGCCAACTTCTAATCAAATCCTTCAAGTTAGTTTGATCCCAAAGTCTCCCTATCTTATCCAATTTTTTTTTCTATTCCTTTGATTGATCCATCTTGACCCTGAATTCAAATACTTGAATTTGAGTTTAATCAAGTTAGCAACTCTTCATCCATGTACAAGTGACCTACAAATTCATTGCAATGCCATGACCCAAATTCCATTTATCAAGATTTAATTTGCTACATTCAAATTTCCTACAAGTTTCAAATTATTTTCTTAGCCCACTAAATTTCTCCAGATTCCTACAGCCCTGTAGCCTGCCTTTGAACTGAGAGATTTCATAAAAGTCCCTCCTTTTTATCCAATTTAAATCTCTCAAATTCTCTGAAATTCAGAATAAGCATGCCCACAGAGTATTCGATCTTATGCCTAGTCCAGTCCAGTCAGCCAAAAATCTTGGAAAAAATACACTTGAGGTCCCTCAACTTGACATTGAGTTTTAAAATCATCCTTGAACAGAAATACCAGATATTACACATCTCTAATCTTGTAAAACTGGGTCAAATTAGATCCTAAGGCAGTATTGAAAGTGGTTTTGGTTGATGTGGCAGCTGAGTCAGTGCGGAACCTAGATGTAAGTGGCCCAATCTTTTTCTACATCTCTCCTCCTCTTTTGACATCTCTTCCTCTAGTACAGGGTTTACTCTACCGATAATAAAAAATATCGGTGCTCAGCGATATACAAGATTATCGTTTTTATCGGAATTATATCGGCGATAGAGAAAAAATTTCGGGCAAAATTTAAAAAAATTGGCTCATTTTGTTTGTAAAATCACATAGAGTGTATCCAAATCATTTGGCATGAAAATAACAAATAATTAATTAAAAATGAGATAAGGTGGTGATGCGTAGAGCTCGCACGGCTGCGCCTTGCAGCGAAATGGCGGCGGCTAGGAGCTAGGAATGGGGTTTTTTTGCTAGAGTTTGTTGTGACTCTGTGTGGGGAGAGTGGTCCATATGGGCCTGGCTAGGCCAAACAGCCCACAAACACGAAAACTTGGCGGGTTTTCAAAAAACAGCGAAATTTTTGACCGATAGCTCCTTTCTATCGTACATTCGGACCCTACTGATAAACGGAATTATTGGTATCGTTATCGGCGACAAGTCGAACCATGCTCTAGTCTCCATGCGGTTGGAACGAAGAGTGGCCGAACAGGGCCGTACAAATCTCAGTGCCAAGGGCACGATGCGTCGGCGAGCTCCATAATTTCCATTGGTAGCTTTTTCTCCGTGCCCATCTCTCAGTAGTCCAGTCTCATAGTCAATGGTGGTTGATGCCGTGGAGGAGATGTGATGTTGAAGTTTGCTGCAATGGCGATGCAACGTCAACACCAGGCGATGAGCACCAATTCGGCTCCGGGAACGCCGTCGCCGTTGAGCCTAGAGTCACGTCAGCCCGAAGACCGTGGTGAGGAATCCACCCGTACGTATGCGCATCAGCAGGACGTACGAGTCGACTGCCTCCGCGGCGGCCGCCGATGACATGGACCCGCACGTGGACTGGGCCAGCGAGGCGCTCGGCTGCCTTCCGGAGGCCATCAAACTTTGGATCAGCATCAGCAGCAGCACTGCAGCAGCCGGTGGTCGCCATGCAGCCGCCATCGCAGCAGTAGCATCGGTCGTGTTCTCTGGCTCTGCCGACTTCTCCCTCAAGGAGATGTGTTGGCGGCGGACAAAGGCGAATGCGACTACGACGTCGTCGAGCAGACATAGTACCTGCGTGTCGAGCAGAGGTAGAGTGAGAAAAGAAAAAGTGAAAGGATAATAGAAGAGAAGGAGAGCCTATGACATGAAGGGCTCACCTGCAAGTTGACCGAAGTCAATGTGTCATATTTAACAAAACCAGTCTCCATACCGCCAAGGATTCAAACTGACCTGGTATTGTGAGTTGGAGGATGAGATATATCTGTTATCATATGTTGAGAGACCTCAGATAGACTTTTTCCAAAAATCTTAGCCAGCTCCACAACCTCCCGTCAAGCTCAGCCCTGACCCAAACCTCCTCCATGCGGCCTAGCAAGGACACGACCCAGCCAAGCGCTGCTGCTTTGCCTCCTCCACCGCCGGCCTTGCAACACGATTGGATGAGCCGTGCTCTTGCACAATATCATCTTCCGGCCGCCATAACCAACCGACAGACATTGTCGGCCTATATATACATTGATCCCCAAGCTCTCACATCTAACCAACAGGAGGCAATCACATAAGACATATACAAGGGGTATTTTGCCATTTTACCATAAATTTCACACCATTTGTTTGACTTAATAGAATATGGGTAATCGGAGAGTTAAAGAAGGGGCAAAATCACAAACCCTAATAAGCAAGGTGGGGTAGAAAAAAATTTGCCCCCAAGTGTTTTTTTATACTGACCATATAAACTCAAATTCTAGACTTAACACGGTTGCTTGCATCTATGGAGAATGCACTTTTGGTGGTAGGTGACGTAACATCTATAGAGCGAGGTGGTACAATGACTTCATTAATCGAAAGATATGCGTGTCCAATAATTTAAGGTACTTATTGAGGTACGGTATACGCGTGCACATTTATATAGATGAGTGTGTGTGTTTGTGTGTATCTCTATTTGTACTCTAGATTCTAGTATGGAATAAATGTGTTTATAATTAGGTGTCATGTGTGCAAGTGAAAGGGAACAATAAATAAAATCTTGAGTGTTTTTTTATTCAAAAATTGAAGGCAGAAGAGTTCTATAAATGATAATTATGTTGAAAAGAGCTCTCTCAGCTTTGGGCTTCTGGTCACTCCTCATCCTTCTTCACATATGCCATTAATTATCATCTCCTTCGACCCAAAATTCATGTTCTGGAATAAAGCCACATGTAGGCTTAGTAGGCACCAGAAACACTGCTTAAATGAATCCGTTCTGTTTTTTTTCTGGTAGTAAGATCACCGGTTGCTACGAACAAGTGTGTGAGTGGGTTCATGCTGTGTTGCCAATTACTTGGAGTAGGTGTTGTCACTTTAACATTTTACGGCACTTCTTACACATTTTAAGTTCTGTTACCTACCTAGGTATATTCAATTAAATGCAGTTAAGATTAGTAAAGATGGCAGTCTCTCGAAGTTAACCACGTGCAACACTAATCATATGATTATGCTTCCAGTATGTTCTGTTTACATGGACTAGATATATACTCTGGTTTTCACGAGATTTTTTTTTTCTCCGGGGGAAAATCGAACAAGTGGATGATGCGAGCGCGGCGTACATTCCGGATCAAGTGTTTTGGCTTCGATTAACTGAAATCCACACGTTGGATTTGGAAGCGATGTGCCCCACGCATGGTAGTCATCAGGAAGATCAGCAGTCTGTATGGCTCCTTGGCGAGTTTATACAGAGTGAGATCAATCACAGACATGCTTCATATACGCGTCTATCAATAAGCATCACAAGTCTTCCAAACTATTTTAGAAATAATTTTATGTAAAGTGAAGTTCTTGAAGCGAACGACAAATTTGTACTTGATGCTTTTCTCATTTAATATTGTTTACATGTAAGAATATATGCATCATAATTCCATATATTAAAAAAACAGATGTTTGAATCTATGACATGATCTCTAATGGAGAAATACTTTATTTATATGACTATACCAAAGTTGTAGGACTTATCATAATCTATGATTTTTCAATTGAAAACCCAAGTGTTAAGTGTAGAATAATAAAATGTTGTGTATTTTTAAAAAAGATTTTTAAATGACCTGTGGAGACATTATTTATATGAATGTTACAGTGTTCAGAGCGATCTAAAATTTTGTAGTTCATGATCATATCATTTAAAATCATTTAGATGTGGTTCTAAGCACATCTGTGTTCAGTGTCTTGATTTTTCTAGCTAGGAAGATAAACCCAAAATAATATGTCACAATTCAAGTGTTTTATTTTAGTATGTGTTTAGACGCGGTCACAAGTCAAGTGTATTTTCCCGATAAGTCCAAATCACATAGGTAAAATAAGAGTTGTGCACTACATCCGTGTGCGTTTGTGATCAACGGTTCTAGCTTGCACAGTGATGCATCTTTGTCCTTATGTACATCATGCAATACACTTTCCTATTGTCTATTGTATAAAGTAAATGCATGTCGTTTGAACTATCGAAAAAATAGAGAATATGACATGACCGTAATACATGGTTCTCTCTTCTTATTTTTGTAGCAAACATAGGTACTAACCTTTTTTTCCCTTTACATTACGAACAACAAGTAATAAATAGTTGGTCAGTTGGTCTTCTCATTATGACAATACATGGCTATAAATAGAGCCTAAAGCAGATCGGCCGTGTTGGGTTAGAGTTGAAGATCGAGGAGAGAATGATGCACGTTGCAGCTTCGATCAGCCAGAAGCACGGCAACCACATCACATTTGACTTCCTTTGATTTTCATTCCTATATCATATCATTCATATGAATGGAAGTCATCAGGAACCAAAGCTTAACAACAAGGCATAGTGATGCCCCGAGGCTTGAAAACTCTCTCTTGTTTTGGAACAGCTCAATCGCATGTGCATATATTCAGCTCTTCTCAAACAAGAAGTCAAGAGGCAGCTTTTCGGCACGTGCACCAGTTGTAACTACTGATCGAATCGCCAGTTCATCAAGCTCACCTCCAACCAATAGTTGACAGCATAATATGTATTTTGCCTCTAGACCAAGGTTACAGTAACATAGTTAGTAATCAATGCAATACTTATCAACTTGTGAGGCTGCAACTAGTACTAACGCTAGCTAGTCACTGTAAAAAAATATTGATATAGCGTATTCTCGGTATTTATTACACTAATCCTCATGAGGTATATATAGAGATATATGAAAGATATCTTGAAGTATAAGGCAAGTTAGGAGAGATCTATCTCTAACTATTTAATCTTTATCTCTAATTCTTATCTCTAACATCCCCTCAGTCGTAACGGGAGCGAAGTGCATGATTGCGACTGGATTTGAAATCTGGTTTCACCATCTTCTATGCTTCCACCATCTTCTCTCTTCACCATCATCGATTGCATCTATGATAGATGACGATCCTCCACCAGTGCAGTTCTTGCGTCTCCTTCTGGTGTCGTCTCTTACTCTCCTCTATTCCCTCCCGCAGTCATAACGGGAGTGTCATGGACGAAGCGATGACACGGACGCTTTTGACTGGAGTTGTAGAGGATGACTTGCTGTAGACGTAGATGATCTTGAAGTAGCCGTGGTCATGGTAGTCGATGTAGCCGTATATTGTCGAAGGTGAAAAAATAATTCCACCATAACGATGTAGCATCTTGGACCTTGCAGATGTCAGAGGACGTCTTTGTAGATGACGCGGTCGATCCCGTCGTTGTTGTCGCGGTCGTTGCCGTTGTAGAGGACCGGTCGATCGTTACCGTCGTCGATGAAGCGTCTTGCAGATTGTATCTGTCAGAGGACGCAGTGATGTCCACCCTTGTGGACAAAGCGCCGGTGGCGTGCTACCATGTTGATGAAGACCGTTGGCAAAGTAGTCGTCGATGACGATTAATTTTGTCGGTGTAGTCGTATAGTCGATGAAGAGAATTTGTCGGTGTAGCCGGTTGTCGTGCGTGTAGATGCGACCTGATGTTGATATATTTGTGTCCTTGGAGTCGGCGGCGTGGCCGGGAGCTGACGAGATTGATCTGTTACCACAGTAAAGAATTGCCTACATGTCCTTGAATCCCGTGCATATACGATGAAGATCGTAATCAACTTGATGGTTGTAGATGATGACGTCTTCAGTAGACTTGCACGGTTGCACTTCCTTGCCGTAGATGATCTCCATGCCACTGATCGTGACATACGTGTGATCAACAAATCACGCACACGCACGCGAGTCTTCCGCGGGAGAGCTTGTCGATCACTGGCGTTGAGGTGGTTTTTCTTCGGCACCCGAACTCCTCCATCTGATATGGTCTTCGACGTCGCTCGCCCATGGCAGATTAGAACGCTTGGCGAGATCCATCTGCTCCTCCGTGTCACGACGAGGTGCATCTGCTCTGAGGGTTCTGTGGCTAAACTAATCGATCTAATTCTAGCAAAATATCTAATGTATGGCTAATTTTTATGGTAGCTAATTGATGCGGCGTCCCAGGAAGATCATCTCCCCGGGGCACGCGAGCGGAAGTCAGATAAACGAATCTAGCGACGTGAGTCTCTAGCCTCTGATACCATGTGAATAATATTGATATATTGTATTCTCGGTGTTTATTACCCTAACCCTTATGAGGTTTATATAGAGATATATGAGAGATATCTTGAAGTACAAGGCAAGTTAGAAGAGATCTATCTCTAACTATTCAATCTTTATCTCTAAAATATTTTATCTGTAATTCTTATCTCTAATAGTCACCATGCATGCGATCCCAGCCCCGCCATGGCAATTGTGTCCTACCTACTTGAGATCTATAAACTTATCCACAGTGCTAGATTGTAATATACAAGTAGTGGATTTTGAGGTTTTCTTATGCAGTATTGATCTATATATTTTTAAATATAATACAATTGCAGTTTTCTGTATTTTTTTTTCAAAAAATATATTGTAATTTACCATATAGCTTTCCCGTAACTAGGAAAGAAAATCTTACATCACTGTTAGATAGGGATTAATCGTCTACCAGGGTCACCAGAGTAGTTTTCACTTTTCACCCCAGAACCTTCTCTCCTTCAGTGACACAAGAGTCTAGGCTCCAGCGGACTCTAAAAGCCTCCAGATTTAAGATTTGCTAGGAGTCTAACACATACCTCATCTCTCTTTTTTTACCCTCCTAATTGACTATTGCATGCACCATCCCACCATTCAAACTTAATCAGACGGCCTATAATTTCTTGCTGATGTGGCTCAATGAGATGTTGGCAATGCTTCCTTTTTTCACTACTTTAGATGTGAGCTCCAGTTGATTCAGATAGGAAAGGAGAAAGACTGGAACTGTCCGTGTAAGCTCTAAGACAGACTTATGCACGGTAGCTCTCACAGAATGCCAGTATAACTACGCGTAGATTTTCAGTGTTACCGAAATACATTATGTTAATACTAGTCGCTATCCCATGCGTTGCCCGTATTACATATCATTATTTATTTGTCAAGCACAAAGCTCTAAACATGCATAACATGAGTAAGAATTACAATGGTTTGTATTTAGAGTAGTTAAAATCAAGTGCAAATTAATACTTATTTATTTCCAAATGTATAATTAAATTTAAAAATAAATAAATAAAGAGTCTAAGATAAGCACAACTCTTATTATTTATTATGAATTTTGGAATGTCAGGATATTTCACAATGGCTAGTTTTGTTTAGTTTGTGTAGAAACTAAAGCCAAACTCCGTTAAGCGTATTTAAGATGAGTTCTGACAACAGTCAGTAGACATCTTAATTTGATAAATTGAATTTTTAATCATCCATGTGGTCGAATATAATGGTATTTGTTTTTATTAAAATTTCATTCCACGTGAAACTAATAAAACTAAATAATGAGACACAAAGCATTTTATACCTTGTAGAACTCGCAGTTCAACACGAAACAAAAATTAAATATATTAGATGTATTTGTTTAGAAGTTCCACACATGATTTGGAGTATACTACAGATTTCAAAATAATGACCGGAGCCCCACAAATCTCGGAAAAATAGTGTGGCCTTGGATGCCACATTTCTTTTTCGATGGAATTGGCTGAAAACAGATGTAAAACTAGTGTATTACGGCCCATCGTCCAAGCAGCCTTTTGAGTTTAGACCGGGAAAATACTATGGGTCCTTAATTTACACTTGAATTGTCCAAGCAAGCCCTTCGTAAAACACAAACAGGGATATACGGACATTCGTTTGCGGATGATGGTCAATTATGGATGGTAATTATAAAAAGGATTGATCATTAAGTCCTTGGAATTGGCAGACATATCACTACGGGAAATAGGGTGTCTGCCGTGCGCCTGGAGCGCACGGCAAAGCCTCAAATCCGCACGGCAAAGCCTTTGCCGTGCGGTTTTTTCCTATGCGCACGGCAAAGGCTGCACGGCATATAACTGCACGGCAAACAAGCCTTTGCCGTGCGCCATATATCGCGCGCACGGTAAAGATTGTTTGCCGTGCGCTAGGCGCGGCGCACGGCAAAATAAAGTGTCACGGCGCACGACGGCGGGAGGTGACGGCAGGGGGTGACGGCGGCCGGTTA
>CM002479.1:13149767-13173298 GCA_000325765.3 Leersia perrieri
CGGCAAAGATTGATTTTGCCGTGCGCTTTATATTTGGCGCACGGCAAACTGCCCTTCTACCGTGCGCCGCGTGTTTGCCGTGCGTTGCACTGTTGGCGCACGGCAAAGGTGGTTTTTGCCGTGCGCCCGACATTTGACGCACGGCAAACGGATGCACGCACGGCAAAATACCGTTTTCCGGTAGTGTATGTTTGGCTAGCCAGTCAATGATTGTAGATTGCCGGACATATAAAAAAACGATTGCACTTAAAAGATGCCAACTTTTCCAAATTCTTCTCTAAGGAAAAATCTTACTGTCCCCACAAAATAGGACTGATAAGCGGACTTGATAAAACATACTCCTAAGTTTGAGAATCTCAAAATATGTCATATGAAATGTCCCCTTTTAGGATGAGCCCATTAACCAAGTCCCAAGTCCCAAATCTCAAGATACTCAGTAGTTACGTGCATGGCAAAGGCTTTGTAATGTCTTTGATCCATTTTTAATTGTTCAAGGTTTAAACCTTGAACAATTTGAGCCACAGACACTCTCTGATAGTGGCAAACTTGTTATATAAATTAGGGACTATCTTATTGACTGCTCTTTCCTCCAACTATCTGTCCGTCCAAAATAAAGTATAACGACTCCAAATTATGAGAGTTGTTCAATATGGGATTTGTTCACCACCATATTGAATAACTCACCTGACATACGAGGCATCAGTACAGGCAGTACTTGCTGAGACGTGTGCACTGTGTTTTAAGGCTAGAGCCAATATGTATTCGAAGAGCCCAACGCATATATTCCAAATTAAAAACTCCCAAACGGCCATAAGCAAGATGTTGACATTCTCTATTCCAAACGACCAGACAATATCAAACTATAAACAGTTCATATATATACGTGCATTATATAACAAAGACAAAGCAAGCAAAGAGGCCCTCGCGTCGTCCAGCCCCGGTCGGCACGGGCGGCGACCGAGTAGACCAGGCGCCGCGGCCTCCCTTTCCCCCTTACTCCCACCTTGCCGCCGCCTGAGCGGCCACCAGCAAAGCCAGCCGGCCGCGACGACCCCTGTGCAGTAGCAAAGCGATCCACCCATTCCTCATCCTCTGAAAAGTATCAGACATCTTCCTGGATGTTGAGGTGCCGCATGATCCTTTTCTGGTGCTGCTCCGTCTTCCTCTGTCGACGAGCGATCTTCCCGCAAGCACCAATAAGCACCTGCAGGGCCTTTCTGATAGGAGAACTCTGCTAAGAAGGAGGGGGCCCTATAGCAGCTCGGCGCTTGGCGGCTCTATAAAAATTTGGAGCCGGCGACGCGGCCGTCTTCCCTCCTTTCATGTCACGGTGGCAGGGGCACCGACGGGACGACTACGGCGACATGGGACTGGCCGGAGGCCCTTCTTTTGGCTCAGCTCCGGATCTGGTCACAGGCCGGCGAACACGGCCGGCCCCGTCGTGGCGGTGCGGGAGGAAAGCGCGTGCTGGCGGCGACGAGTGGAGGCGCGTGGGCCGCGTTTCTGACAGCAACGCGACGCTGGGATGCGGTCCTGTCGCTGTGCGCGCAGGCGACGGCAACCAGGGCGGCCAGCGGCGCTAGGGCGTAGTCCTCCTCGTCGGTGGCGCTCCTGGTGCGCAGGCCGATGAGGCGCACGGGCGACGGCTAGATTTGGACACCCTGGCCTCGGATATGACCGTCCCACGCGAGGGAGAGGTCGCGGCGACGGCAACGGCGGCTGCGAGCGCGCGGGAACGACGCAGACAATATGGAACGCAGCGACGGCGGCTGCGGCGGTGGCTTCGTCACATGTGGGTTGGTTTGTGACCGCAGCTGGGAGCTACGACGCGAAGGTGGTCAGGAGTGTCCGGCCAGATCCGGGCTCCCGGCGCCCGGATTTTGCCGCCAGAGGCCGACGGCGAGCGGCGCTCGACAGCGACGGGCGAGGGCGTGCGGCGGGGGCGTCGACGGCACGAGAACGGTGGCCGCTGGCGGCCGTCGGTGGTGTTCTGGCCAGATCTGGTCCCACGGTGCAAGGATGGGTCTCCGTGGCGCACCGAAGCTGTGGCTACTGATCTTCAGTGTGCGGCGGTGACCGGCAGCGAGACCTGGTGGTGGCGAGAGGCAGTGTGCGACGGCGACGGCGATGTGTCAGACGGGAGGTCTTTTGTGTCCCGTCGTCGTCCGTAGGTGGCTGCGGTGCGGGAAAAATACACAGGTACTACTACTAGATGTCGTAAGTACGAGATGCGGTAATTACATTTTTATTGTCAATTGATATTAACAAATGCTATATGATAATTTAATGTTAGAGAAATGTAATCTCTAGTTATTAAATATTTCTCTGATAGATGATCAATCAAAAAGTGTGAGCTTTTGCAATAGTAATTTTTCAAACGCTGAAAGCGGTCAAATACACTGTAGTGTTTCGGCATATTAACCATCTACAATTGAATAGGTATAGATGTGAATCATTAACTATGAAAATGATATATTTTAATTATATCTTCCTACTTTTATTGCACTGATAGTAGTACAATCATAAAATCAATTAGGAGACTTAACAAATCTCTTGTCATGTTAGGTGTATTTACAGTGGTAAAATCCTTTTCTCCCTAAAAGTATATTCCAATCCCTAATGAGTTCTTCCGCAGATGCTTCATCAAGTGCAAAAATAAGGTTTTAGCTCCTACAATTAGTTTATAGCTAGTGTCATTGTGCTAATTCATACATAGAATTGATATCAGGGAAATTTCTGAATCTGGACTCTGAAGATTCTAATAACTGTGTTATAAATTATTTTAGGGAAATGGAAGAAGCCCACAAGTTTTTCCGGATGGAGTTGTATTGATCTGATGAGGTGCTGCAGTCCAACACTCCAACAACAGACTTGTTGCCTATTCCATCGAAGAACTGCGCAGCATTCCGATGGGTAACACGAACGAGCGTGGACAGGCACGCGTTCAAGGCAGGGCCATCCTCCTCCAGAGATCTATCGGATGCTGTATGATTACGGAGATGATTGGAGACGCGGCGAAGCAGGAGGCTCGACGACTGCGAGGGGCGAACCCTGGAATCGCACGGAGCCACGTGGCATGCTTCTCCGGCGGAGAACGTGCAGCGAATTCGTATACAGAGATGATAGGATGAGCTACATGGTTGACTGGGATTCCTGTGACCCTTTATTTTCGAATTCTTCCCTACAGCGTTTAATGTAAATCCTGAACCTGAAAGAGCAAAACTGGCATGCGTTGATCACCTGGTAATGACTACAAGTGCCTTGAAGCCTAATTAGTACGAAGTGGTCATAAGTCTATACACAATGTGTGGGATATCGATATCGTGAATTTGATTTCAATTTATTATCTTACATTAATTCGTAAAAAATGTACGACGATGAAGACCTAGCAAATATAATAATTGAATGTAGCACAAGAAGAATTGAATCATGGACCTGCAAACTTCATATATGCCATTTATTCACAGTCCATCGAAACCGAGAGGAGAAGCAAGCAAGCACGATTATCTCCAAAGTTTCAGTGGGGGACAAGGCATCACGGAACAAGATCCTCTCCAGTTGTACGGAGAAACTGGTCTCTACGGTTGGCCATCAGCACCGTTCGTATCTCATCCAACCGTCAGCTCCACAGAAGCAGCCTAACAGGCCTCCAATCGGCCCACATGAGCCCATCCTAAATGTCTCCGTCATCTGGCCAGTTTCCTGTTGTCTTTTTGGCGCGAGGACTGCCGCCTGGACCACGGTTTTGGCGCGAGGGGACAGGGCCATGGCGGCGATTTGGATTCAGCGGCGATCTGATTTTGGTGCTAGTGCTCTCCATCTCCTGCTCGTGCTAGTGCACTCCATCTCCTGCTCGTGCTAGTGCTGTCCACCGGTTAGCAAGTGCTAAAATCTTTACACTCACGTCACCTCTTGTTGTGTACAGTAAGCTATTCTAATTTGATTGTTTTTATTCTTCATTCTTTGGATTTTGCTAGAATCGATGGACTGAAGGAATCTGATATGGAAGTTTCAAAGAAACATCAACTTGCTTGAATGAATACATTTTTTACATATTTAAGATGGAAGAAAAAAGGTGTGTAATTCCATGATTGTTTTTTTCCAATTAATTTGGGGATAGATTGTAGTTGTTCAGTTCAGCACCTAATATCATGCCATCTTTATCTGTATTCTTGTAGAGAGGGTCCACTTCCTAGTATTTTGCCTCAAGTTGGCATGGAGTTCAATACTATTGATGAGGCTTGGATGTTTTGGATTAGATATGGAGGTCAGAAAGGCTTTGAGGTGAGGAAAATGTACAAAAACAAAAGAAAGTCAGATGGGAATATTAGTTCTTGCAGATATGTTTGTGCAAAAGAGGGTCACAGAAAGAAAGATAAAAGGGATCATCTAACAAAGTGTCCAAGAGCTGAAACTAGAACTGACTGTCAAGTTCGTATGGGAGTTATAATGGACAAGAATAAGGGAAATTATAAAGTGACTGATTTGTTTTTGGAACACAATCATGCCCTTCAGCTGCCAGAAACCTCACACTTGATGGTGTCCCAGAGAAAAATTTCAGAGTTACAAGACTTTGAAATTGAGACAGCTGATGATGCGGGAATTGGACCCAAAGCTGCTCATGAGTTGGCTTGCATCCAAGTTGGTGGCTCAGTTAATCTCAGTTACACTCTTCAAGACCAAAAGAACTATTTACGGGGCAAGAGACAACGAGAGATGGCATATGGTCAAGCAGGAAGCATGCTTAGTTATTTTCAAGAAAAAATTACCGAGAACCCATCATTTCAGTATGCATTGCAGATGGACTGGGAAGAAAAGATTGCAAACATATTCTGGGCTGATGCTAAAATGCTCACTGACTATGCGTATTTTGGTGATGTTGTTAGCTTTGATACTACTTTTGGTACAAACAGGGAGAGTTGGCCTTTTGGTGTATTTGTTGGGTTCAATCATTTCAGGCAAACAGTGGTTTTTGGTGCAGTTCTCATGTACGATGAGACATTTGAATCTTTCAAGTGGATATTTGAGACCTTCCTTAAAGCTCACAATGGCAAGCAACCTAAAACAATATATACTGATCAAGATTATGCAATGGGCAAAGCAGTTAAGGAGGTATTTTTAGAAGCATGGCATGGTTTATGCACTTCACATTATGCTGAATGCTGTCAAGCATCTAGCTGAATCAGATGATGAAGAATCTAGTGAATCTCCCATACACAATGATGAAGATTCTGGTGCATCTCCCATACAGGAAGTAGAAGACAAGAACAAAGAATCAAGTATTCTATCATATTTTAGTGCATGTATGTATGAGAATGAAGATGAAGCAACATTTGAAGATGCATTTAACATCCTGAGATCAAAGATGATAAAACAAACTTGGCTGGATAGTATTTACAAGGAGAGAAAAAAATGGGCTGAATGTTACATGAAGGATGTGTTTACATTAGGGATGAGAAGTACACAACTCAGTGAGAGTTTGAATAGTGACCTGAAGCGGCATTTCAAATCTGATTTTGATATAATCCGATTTCTTAAGCAATTTGAAAGGGTTGTGGAATATAAAAGAAAGAATGAACTGCAATCTGAATTTGAAGCAAGGAAAAAATTACCTAGAATCAAAATGAGGACACCTATGTTAATCCAAGCTAGCAAGCTATACACAACACCTATTTTTGAAGCTTTTCAAAGTGAGTATGAGAGGTCAATGGTAGCATGCATCACGCCATTAGAATGCCAAAATGAATATCTTGTGGCAATTGGGAGTCTTGATGAAAATCCTACTTTTGAGAAGCAGTACAAAGTTATTGGTGATCCTTCAAAGCAAACCAGTACATGCAGTTGTGGCTACTTCAATAGAATTGGATTACTCTGCGGCCATGCTCTAAAAGTCCTTGATTTGATAAATGTCAAAACACTTCCCACACAATACATACTGAACAGGTGGACACGTGAAGCACGCAGTGCAACAGTACATGACAACCAAGGCCGAAACATAATAGAAAATCCAAAATTAGATGAGATGCTTTGCTACAAAGATATGAGTCTCAAATTTCAACATTTGGCACATCGAGCTGCCAGCCATCCAAATTGTTGCTTATTAGTACACACCGCACTTGACATGGTCAGCAAGCAAGTTGAAGAAGAACTCAATGGTGTTGCAAGTCCTGTGGATCCTGTCATCACTCCCACCAATGTGTCCCTGCCTACTGAATTGTTGAGGACAGCAAGCCTAAAGAAAAAGGAGGTGGAAACAAAAACCTCGAAGCGCATAAAAGCTTGGTATGACAAGAAGCGCATGTGTGGCAAGAAAAAAGGGAGGTCAAAACAAAGAAAACAGCACAAAGGTGTGTGACAAGAAAAAAGGAAAAAATTCGAAGGTCTGTGACAAGAAGAAACAAAAATGTTCAAAGGTACCCGATAACTCAAAATATATATGATTCTCCCTAACAATATTCGCTACAAAAAGTTTCAATTGTATTTAACTATTTGATTCTCTTCTATCTGATTAGGAGAAACAGACTACAAAGAAGCAAGAAACCATACAAGTGAGCGTCGATGATGGCACAACAGGACATATGCCATCTTTGCCTGGGGAAGGGATTTCTGAACAATACATGGCCATTAATTCCTTCTCTGAACTATTGTCCGGATCAATGACAGATGGCGCTATTGATGAATTCTAGTAGCATGGATCATCCATGGAATATATGGCTCACCAAAATGCCATTATGTTTGAGTACTTCCTGGTTCTGTAGTTCAAGTGCAAAGTTCAGCAACAACTTTTGTGACAATATAATGTTGTACACTGCAGTTACAAATGCATTCCAAAATATTTGTACACTGCAGCAACATCTTTTGTGTAGTCATATGAAACTACAGTAAGCCAGTAACCAGTGCCTGGGAGCAATTACAGAAGTGAGAGCAACAATTACAGATCATCCATGTAATGTTCAGTAGTTTGGTTTCAGGCTGGCTGACAAAAAATATATGATCAGCAACTTTTGCGCATTACAATGATAATGTATTCCAGAACATTTATTTATATATAAACCAATGCCATATTACAATGAGTACTAATTCCTCTTGAGTGACAATTGACATTTTGCTAACATTTACAATGTCGTAGCACCCGAAAGATTTACAGAACAGAACACCTTGAAGCACATTTTACAGGAATAATCATCTTCCTTAGCTTGGAGCACAGTTTACAGTGATAAGCATCTTCCTGAGTCCTGACACCACGCACGGCAGGCCATGAGGCCGTAGCATCTACGGCCAACGAGATGAGCGTCGCGGTGGTACGAAGGTCAACGCCGACGTCGGAGTCGAGCAGACATGGGGCAACAACTTCATTGGCTCGTGCGTCGTGGCTGCAAGACGAGCACAAACACCAACGCGCTGTCCTTGGCGAAGCGGAACATCCAGTCGAGTGCTGCGCTGATCTGGTGACGCGAGGTCGGGACCGCCGCGCCGCTCTGCTCCGGTGACGCACCCGACGAGGATCGAGCCACTGCGCCGATCTGGTGCCTGCAAAAGGCGTTAGAGAAACAAGGACCGGAACGCCGCGCTCGCGCCAAAACCGTGGTCCAGGCGGCAGTCCTCGCGCCAAAAAGACAACAGGAAACTGGCCAGATGACGGAGACATTTAGGATGGGCTCATGTGGGCCGATTGGAGGCCTGTTAGGCTGCTTCTGTGGAGCTGACGGTTGGATGAGATATGAACGGTGCTGATGGCCAACCGTAGAGACCAGTTTCTCCGTACAACTGGAGAGGATCTTGTCCCGGCATCACAGTTCACAGATGATGGCTGAAATGAGAAGAGCCTGCAGTAGTACTCATCAGTGACTCATCTATATTCTATAAAAGCTTTGGCATGGTGGGCATCTGGAAAACAGCTAGCACAAGCACCAGTGCGGAGTGCCGGCAGGGTCGAGAAGTTCCCGGAACATCCCGCAGATCATTGCAATACACATGTTTGCCACGTCGTAGCTGTTTGCAAATTTCTGTCGTGCTAACTTCCGGTCGTCCGCTGTTGCAAGTATCACGGCTTCCGGCCCCTTCCAGTTCTGCCCACGCGTTGCCACCAGGACTTGGTGGATGTACTTTGCATGGTTTGGTGATTTCATCAATGGATGATTTGGCGATTTGTTATTTGACTGGTTTGGTGCATGTTCGATCCCTCGATGATCTGTGGATTCCTTTTTTAAAAAATTTGATGTTGACTTCAACGTTTAAAGTTGAAGACCACTACATAACGGATAACTGTCCACCAACAAACTAGCTGACGTTAGAAAAACCAGATCTGATATCTAAGCTTTGGATCCAATATCCGATGTATCAGATTTAAAACCTCGAATCTGATACCCTACGAACCAGACTTGTACCCTGAGATAGCAGACAATAAAATTATATGGTCCTTCTTCTTTCTCTTCGGCGTCAACGTGTGGCCAGCAGGAAAGGCAGCTGTGGCGGCATATAGAGCAACCATGGCAGCGCCGGCTGTTGTCCACTGGTGTGGGAGGAGGCTTACCTAGCTGAGCGGCAAACGGCATCGGCGTTGGCGCCCAACGTGGTGGAGAGGCGTAGCGGTGCAGGGTGCGGCAGCCACGTCGAGGATGGCCGGTCGGGCGGGTGGAGGCGAGGTCGGCCGGACACGGCAACGACAGTGTGAGCGCAAGCGGGAAGGATAGATGGAAAGAAGGAGAAAGATGAGATAGCAGAGTGGACATGAACAACCGTCTGGAAGGGAGCCAATCCCATAAGATTTCTCTTATAGTTGGGGTTATGTCAGCGATCTTAGCCGGCTTTGAGCTTCTGCTTGGGCCAGGCTTGGGTTTGAGAAAATATGAAAGTGCCGGGCTTAGGTTAAAAAATCTCATTTCTTTTATTCAATCCCAGCTTGAAATCCAACCTGGACGAACGTTAGAACTGATAGATCTGTCATTTGTCACTACCGGAAAAATAATTTGTAGTCCCAGTTTGCAAATCTTTTTAATCTCCGGTTGTAAATCAGGACTACGAATCTGGGAGTAAAAATACCTCTCTTTTGTCCTGGTTGAAATAACCGGGACTAAAGATGTAGAGTCCGTGTAGAGTCCCTCCCAGTTGGTAGTATTTTTTATTGTTTTTTTCGGAGGTTTTTTTCATTGTTTTTAAATTCCTTGCATATTGATTTCACGTATGCACATTCTATGCAAAAATCATCAAATAAATCATAAATTCATCTGCAAATCATTACTAAATATGTGATCAGATCCTCAAATACATCACAAATTCTCGAAAAAAATTGCATCACAAATTCTAAAAAAATCACAAATATACATCACATGTAGATCAAATACATCACAAGTTCTCAAAAACAAATGCATTAGAAATACTTTAAGAAAAGTTCTTCCAGGCCAGGCCGGCCGCCGCCGCCCGACCTCCGCCGCCTCCCCTCCTACTGGATCTGGTGCAAGGGAGGGCGAGGCTGCCGCCTATTGGGCCTGCCCAGCCACCGCCGTGCCCTGCTGTGCGCACCGTTGCACCTGGCCCCCACCCCGCGGGCTGCCGCCTCCTAGGCCCGCCCGACCGCTGCCGGATCTGGGAGGGAGAGGGAGAGGGAGAGGGAGGAGATGGGAGACTGAGGAGGGTGGCCGAATAAATTTTGGTCAGAGGATAAGATTAGGAGAAGGGCAGAGGAGGGAATCGAGGAGATAAATTTTGGTCCCGGTTCGTAACACCAACTGGAACTAAAGGGTCTGACACGTTTTTCTGAACCAAGATTAAAATTGATATTTAGTCATGGTACGTGTTATCAACCGAGACAAAATATCCAAAAGTGACACTGAGGTTTTTAACCAGGACTAAACACGATTTTTTTTGTTGCAGTTTCAATAAAAACCGGGACTAATATGATTTTTGGCCAACACAACAAATATCGTTAATCTATTAGTGTGTATTAGTGTGTAGTTGCACTTAACTTGCAAACATCTTCAAATTCTTATATTAGTCCGCACATGGACAATGCATTAACTGAGTATTTCGCGTACTCATCCTGCTCCGCTGGATGAAAAACTCAACAAGCCCTTCCATGTACTCCTGCTCAACCGATCATTATTGTCCATCCAACTTTAAACCATTTGCCATTAATATAAAAATTTACATAGATCAAATTTATGTTTATCAAGAAAATTGTGACATATGCATAACTCAAATAACAACAAGCGAACCAAATTATCTTTAATATTTTCTCTCTCTTATTTTTGAAAAAACTTCACCCCTTTTGAGCTAATTTGCATATATAATACACCATTTTTATAAACCACAAAGATTAATTAGGAAAGCATAAATGGATATACTATATAAAGTAAATTACACATTGGAGGTACATGAATTTGTCAGATGGGTACAATCTATTGGATGAACTAGTAAAATGCTCATTTAGGTGCATTAATTGACTTAGGTGCGTGCGAAACAAAGTCAAAATGGCATAATATGGCTAATTCTTTTTTAAGTGGCGAATAGGAAGCTATTTAATCATTTATATGAGAGAATGCCACCTAGACATGTATCTATTAAGTATAAGATAAAATAAAGCATAGTATTGGCAGAAAAAATACATATAAAAGACACCAAATGATGACAAAAATTAAAAAGGATAAAGTATGCAAAAAAATCGTTGCTCCGTTACTGACAGAGTCACATGAACTGCATTACTTTAGCACCGAATAAATAGTGTTCTTAAAATCAGGACATGTGTTTGTCCTTGATGCAAAAGAAAGGAAAAGCAGAAGTAGAGTAAATATCACTTTAGAAGTTAGACTTTAGAAGAGTATATATATAAAGAGAGATCATATTTGAGAAATTGATCCTCAGTTCTAGTTATCCACTCCTTGTGCTCCTTAACATTTATCGCATTGAGGGTCCAATGCTCAATGAATTTGTTACGTTCAACAGAGTAATCTATAGGCATAGTAGGCATCTGGAATAGTACTTAGACGACCTTATCATGTTTAACTTTTTGTTGAAGAGTAGGAATATCTGGAATAGGATTTTCACGAGTTCACGTAGCGGTATGAATGATTTATGCTGTATTGCTTGTGCTGATGTGCTGGACCATACAGCCAACAGTGCAATCTCGACGAATTAAAACCAGCCGCTGACCCCAATCTATATTGATCGATGCAGCTGCCTGCTAGCTGTCGTGCCTGAGATTCGCTAATGTTTGCTCACAGACGTGGCACAGGCGGAACAGTTCGGTCCGTCCTGGCAAGATCAATTGGCGTCACGGCGACAGCTTAACTCAGCTCGATCTCTTGCCCGAGGAACATAGTCATTTTGCCGGCGAGGGGTTTGACCAGTGAGGAAGACGCAGAAGAAGATGGTAAGGGTAACACGGTGTTCCGTGACACAACCGTCGATCCACCTCTTTATCCCTCTGTCTCTCTCCTGTGTTTTGCCGTTTCTGTTGGAATCATCTTCCTTTCCGTTCGTGCGGTGGCCGACAATTTGGATTAGATCGGAATTCCAAATGAAAATGCTTGGTGATCTGTACTCTCTCTGCGATCAGACATGGGCGATTGGGTTTACAGACTCGTAGACGAAGAGTACAACAACGTACCAAGAATGAATAAATAATCATCTTCAACTTTTCTTTATAACAGGTAAAGATACGCGGTCACATGTCAAGCGTATTTTTTCCGACAAGTCCAAATAACATACGCAAAACAAGATATACGTGACCTACATCTGTGGTGCGTTTGTAATCAACGATTTTTTTTTAATTACACTGTACAACTCTAGTCACTCACAACATAAGCACATCCACCCCTATGAACGCACGCACGCAAACCCTATCCCTATGAGTATATTCGAAGACTAGATTGGCAAATTCTTAAGATTGACGAAGTCACCACAGGCACCTCACTGTCGACTGGTATGTCGCTTACCACTGAAAGCGCAAAGCCGTTAAATCTTGGAAAATTCGTTCCCACGGAGAATCGAACCCAGACCTCAGGTGCTACTGAGGCTCTTATAATCACTATGCTACAGGCCCGTTCGCTTGTAATCAACGATTATGGCACAATGATGCATCTTTCTTCTTGATTCCTTGTTGCTTCTGGTATATGTGCATGGGGCAATACACTTTTCTAATGTTCAAAAGTAAATTGCATACTGTAAATAAATCAAAGCATCTGACATGACCGTCATTCATGGTTCTGTCTTCTTTTTTCTAGCAAAGATATGTTCTGGCCTTTTCTTCCCTTTCATTATGAAGAGTTGGCTACAAATTTTTTCGTCAGTAACATGGAGAACAGATTTTGTGCACGTGTCTGCTGGTGCACATGGCTATAAATAGAGGCTAAAACAGATCGACCCTTCTGGGTTGGAGTTGAAGGATCATGGAGATCGGTTGGAGAGAATGATGCACATTGCAGGTTTACTTGGCCAAAAGCACGACACACACATTAGATTTGACTTGCATTGATTTTCTTTCCTATAACGTCTGAATGAAAGTCATCAGGAACCAAAGCTTAATAGCTTATCAGAGAGATGCCCAAGCCTTAATGGTCTCTGTCTCCACTCGGTACAGCTAGAACGCAATTTCCTTCAGTTGTTCTCGAACAGGAGGTCGAGAAGAAGCATTTCAGTAGGTGCATCTGGTGCCACAATTGAACTTGACGAATTGCACTGGGACATTAAGTTGATATCCAGCCCACGAATGGCATAATGTGCATTCTGGGGTCGAGGCCGTGTTAATCAATGCAGTAATTGTCAACTTACGGTTTACTGCAAGAAAGATTCATTTTGCTTGGCGATTGGCTGGATGGGATTGTGGGCGAGTGAGGCTGCGAGAGGAGCACAGGGGGCGAGCGGAGTGGATCGCAGGCAGCGTTGCTTCCATCGGAGCCACCGGTGGAATGGGAGGAAAGAGGAGGATTGTCTGGATGGATCGGCTCTTTGGGCTGACGTTTGGGCTGTAGTTGATCTGACTATTGAGCACGATTCCGGAATGTGGGAATTGATCAAACGGTTGGTGTTATTTTGGATGACGTGGAACAATCATAAAGCACAAAATTAGGCAATAACTAAAGTTAGTGGGATCATTTCACTACCAGAATCATGATTTTTCTTTTCGGTCATAAACTGCCAAAAAAGTTGTTGTTGGTGGTGCACTGCCAATTTTAAAGGGGCCCCAAGTTTAAAAGGCAAGAAAATTCATTTTTAGGCAGTTCACCTGCCAAAAAATTAGAGTAATGTCGAACTTTTTTACATCGACAAAAAAATAGTTCTTGTTGGTGCCAACCGCCAATTAATTAGTTTTTCTTTACCACCAAGATAATACACTTGTCCGTCAAGGCAACTATTTTCTTGAGCTTTTAGCATCAAAACTGACATTTCATTAGGCTTTTCTTTTTTGGGAGCTTTTAGCTCGCTGGCTGCTACCTGAGCAAACCTGACTGAAAAAAAGTTGTAACTGAAGGTTCCCTGATGGGGCATCCTATAGTTGGCTTTGTTTGCTTAAGTCCTCAAGCCGCCCGAGAGAAATCATAGTAGCAAAACAATATGTCTTGAGTTAAGAAAGTGCTTAACGCTCTCAATAGCCTAATATTAATATTCAGCTCCTTCGTAGTCATTATTATGTTTTCCAATGCAATGCTCCTACTTTTGACGTCTTTCAGGGTAGAGGGATCAAAATTTTGTTATACATGTACAATGGCCATGACTTCCTAGCTGGTGCATGAATATAATGTACTTTTTTTTTTGCGGGAAATGAATATAATGCACTTGTATTGTAAATAATTCTATACTAAACTTTAAAAGTCCACATATATGGAAAATATGTTGTAATTTTCATATTTCTTGATCTGGTTTCAGGCCATATGGCACGTCTGATGCCGTGGATGTGAATCGTTTGTGATTTTGAATTTTAAATTGCACACATGGGCCAATGAATTTTAAAAATGGTCATGTGATAAATTTAAAATGTGTAAAAAATACCCACTACTACAAAACACATAATATGTGCCTTCTGCAAACCATCAACCCTAGGTTATTGATGACGGCTGTACAACCGACACAAATAACCAACACCTCGGTATGATCATTGGTACCCGTTATTTTCTTTTTGTGGATGCAAGAAACCTTTCTAAGTACTAGTTTTCATTAAACTAGCGCCTATGATCTAGTGCATACTAAGTATGTTGGACAATAGCGTTTCTACCCTTACTTTGTAATTCAATTGTAAATTTGCCTATATTTTTTAGGGTTTGTGTTTTTGCCCCTGTCTCTTTGAATTGAACCTTCCATTTGCCCCTTATTTTCACGGAAGTTAGGTGATGCCTGGTTTTTTAGTTAAAGAAATGAATATGAAAGGATGAAATGATTTAGTAATTTGCAAGTGATGTAATACCCTCAGGAATCAGATCCATGTAATTATGCTCAAATTATTGTTCAAATTGTATCGGGATTATAGCTGAAATCATGTCGAGTTATTACTGAAATTTTGTCATAATACGTAAGTTATTGCTGGATTCATGTCAAACTTTAAAATATGTCCAAATTCAGTTTGAAACATGGCCACTGTCATGCCAAAATGGACGATCTCCAAACAGGAGCGAATACATAAGACGACATACAAGGGGTGCTTTGCCATTTCACCATCAATTTCACACCATTTGTTCGACAAAACATAATAGGGGTAATCCGAATTTCTTGTGTACCTAGCAACCGGTGATCTTATGTTTTTTTTTTCTGAAATCAAAGATCTTATGTTTTTTAGAACACTGGGGGTACATCAGCAATGTTTTTTCCGCTGGGATTTATGGCTTTCGCAGAAACAAAGTACATGTACTAACAAACTGTCCAATTATAAATCACTACTCTAAGCAGGACCATAAATGTAATTAGTTTAAATGTCTTAAGAAATTGTCATGTATTTTTTCCTTCAGAAAATCTGATTTCGGACAAAATCAATTATTAATGACATGTTATACTGGCTTTTGAACAAATAATGCTGTAGATTCTATGTATGTGGCTGTACTCCGTACATCAGTTCAACCGGGCTGATGACATTTTCGTTTCGAGGGATATTAGAGAACCACCCAAGGTCCGTTGAAATGGACGTCCGTTCTCTAGTCTTTCTGTTTCGTTATTGGTAAGTTTTTATGGCACTTCTTACACAATTTAAGTTCTGTTACGTACCTAGCTTGGTATATCCAATTAAATGCAGTTTATAATTAAGAGTAATAAAGCTGGCATTCTCTCGAAGTTAACCACGAGCTACAACTAATCATATGATTATGCTTCCAGTATGATCTGTTTACATGGACTAGATGTATACTCTAGTTTTCACGCGATTTTTATCTCCGGGGGAAAATCGAGAAAGTGGATGATGCAAGAACGGCGTACATTCAGGAACAAGTGATTTGGCTTCGATTAACTGAAATCCACACGTTGGATTTGGAAGCGATCTGCCCCACGCATGGAAGTCATCAGGAAGATCAGCAGTCTGTATGTCTCCCTGGCGAGTTTATACAGAGTGAGATTAATCATAGACATGCTTCACATACGCATCTATCAATATAAATCACATGTTCCAAACTATTTACAAATAATCTTATGTATTGTTCTTGAAGCGAACGACAAATTTGTACTTGATGCTTTCTAATTTAATCGTAACAATTTAGATCATCGATAGGTTAATTGTAACTACTCACTGCAAACGCGTGATACATGGCGCGCACCGCCACTTCCGGGCCTATAAATACATGGCCATATCCCTTGTGGCGAGACAACAACAATCGACGGCTAAAACCCATCTCGTCTCTTCTGCAACTTTGAAGCAACATGGCAGCTGCGTCGGAGCAGCTCTTCGGCGGCCGCGCGCACCACCGGCACTCGACAAAAGACAATCGAAGAGCGAGCAATGAACTTCCAATCTGCCAAAGGCACGTCAAGGTGTTGTCACTAAGCTTCCATCCTCCCATGGTGCTAGAAGAAAAGGCTTCCGAGGGAGATCGTCATCACGCCATCTTGCCGGTGACGCCCTCATGCTCGCCCTGTTAAACAAATAGATTAGCTTTATCTATAGAGTTCTGTTAGATGCAAATCGGATGTTCCGAGTTGTAATTGATCTCTCTTACTTGATGTACACGGATACGCAAGGACCGATCCTAGAATCCTGTATTGCTACGGTAGGGGCTTTTCCTACCTTATATTAACAAAGATGCGGCCCCTCATGGGGTTTAACGCTTTCCAAATTTCCTTCATGGTATCAGAGCAAAGTCTGTCGATCTAGCGATCTACCAAAGAAAAGAAAGTAGCCTCCGACGAGAGAAAATAGAGAAACCATGGCCAGTTCTTCCAAAAACCAATCCACAAATCCACTACTCGACCAAATCATCTCGGAGAAGCTGAACAAATCAAATCACGCCTTATGGAAGGCGCAGATCTTGGAGATGATCCGCGGTGCTCGCCTGGAAGGGTATCTTACCAGCGCTGAAGAAATTCCGCAAAGAACTTTGTCATCCAAGGAAGGAGAGAAGACTATTGTGGTCAGTAATCCCGCTTACGAGGACTGGGTGGCCACCAATCAGCAGGTGCTTGGATACCTGTTGTCATCTATGACCAAGGAGATCTTGGTCCAAGTTGCATCATGCAGAAGAGCGGTAGATGCGTGGAGTGTCATCGAGGGAATGTTTACCTCTATGACGAGGGCGCGGTGCATCAACACTCGTCTCTCGCTATCCACTTTGAAGAAAGGAGATATGAGTATTACAACCTATGTCAGCAAGATGAGAGCCCTGGCTGATGAACTCGGCAGTACCAGCAAAGGAGTTGATGATGACGATTTACTCGGTTATATAATTGCTGAGTTAGATGAAGACTATGATCCAGTGATCTCTTCCATCATCGGGCTTCCAGAATCCACGGTGGCCGATGCTTTTGCTTAGCTTTTAAGCTTTGACCAGAGGTTGGCTTTGCAGCGAGGAGAAGAAGCTCACACCTCGGCTTATAGTGCTAGTCGAGGGCGTGGGAGCCAGCAACAGCGCGGTCGCGGTGGTGGCTACAACCGCGGACGTGGGCGTGGAGGCAGCAACAATGGAGGCTTCAATGGAGGTTTCCAGTGTGGCAGGGGTCGCGGCTACCCTAGTGGTGGACGCGGAAACTTTCTAGGAGGAGTAGATGATCGCCCAAAGTGTTAGCTGTGCTACAAAAGAGGTCACACGGTAATTGATTGTTGACATCGCTATGAAGAAAATTTTGTCCCAGATGAATGATTTGCAGGATCTGTTGCTTATGGTGTTGATACAAACTGGTACCTTGACACGGGCGCAATGGATCATGTCACTGGAGAACTAGAGAAGCTGAATGTGCGGGACAAGTATCATGGTCACAATCAGATTCACACTGCAAGCGGTGCAGGTATAGAGATTAGTCATATTGGCAATTCTGTTGTTAAGACCCCTATGTGCCAAAAGCAAACAAGAACCTTGTTTCAGCACATCGCCTTGTTTATGATAATTTTGCTTATCTAGAATTGTATCCTAAACTTTTCTTTACAAAGGATCTGGCCACGAGGAGAATTCTGCTTAGGGGTCGCTGTCACAAGGGGCTGTATCCAATTCCTACTACATCGTTTCATGGTCCTCACCAAAACAAGACTATGGAGTTTCCAAGCCATCCTTCGAGAGATGGCATAGTCGTCTTGGTCATCCTTCCTACACTGTTGTAGAGAAGGTTATTAGAAATAATAAGTTACCTTGTTTAGCTGAGTCTAATAAATTGTCAGTGTGTAATGCTTGAGTTATCAGTTACCTTTTCCTAAGTCTTCCAGTGAGTCCAAATATCCCTTAGAACTTGTACACTCTGATGTGTGGGGACCTGCTCCACAGGCTGTTGGGGGTTTTAAATACTATGTGAGTTTTATTGATGATTATAGCAAATTCATGCACTTGGGTTTATTTGCTCAAGTATAAATCAGATGTGTTTCAGAAGTTCCATGAGTTTCAAAGTCCTGTGGAACGTCTCTTTGATAGAAAAATCATTACTATGTAGATAGATTGGGGTGGTGAATACCAGAAACTTAACTCCTTTTTTGTCAAAGCCGGCATCACACACCATGTCTCATGTCCTCACACCCACGAACAAAATGGTTCAGCTGAACGAAAACATAGACATATTGTTGAAGTAGGTCTTGCTTTGTTAGCCTATTCTTCTATGCCATTAAAGTTTTGGGATGAAGCATTTGTTTCTGCAGTCTATTTGATTAATCGCACCCCTAGTAGAATTCTTCATGATGTGTCACCTTTAGAACGCTCTTTGATAAAACACCCGACTATAATGCGTTGCGTACTTTTGGGTGTGCATGTTGGCCCAATTTACGTCCATATAATAATCACAAGCTCCAGTTTCGTTCTAAAGATTGCACTTTTCTTGGCTATAGCATGCTTCATAAAGGATTCAAATGTCTTGATCCTTCCACTAGTAGGGTCTATATTTCTAGAGATGTTGTGTTTGATGAATCAAAATTTCCTTTCTCTACACTTCATCCAAATGTTGGCGCTCGTTTACGAGCTGAATTGATTCATCTCTCAGATTATTTCCCTTCTACTGCTAGGGGTCATCGACATGTGCCTAACATGATTAATACTCCTACCAATATTACTGATCAATCTGGTGAAAGTTTGCAGCAAAATTCGGCTGATATTTCTGCAGGTGATCACGGTTTAGTAGCTTCTCCATATAATATTCCGGCGGCACAACTTACCTCTTCAGCATCTGCTTCCGAGTCATCATCGCACACAGGTACAGGGGGATCTCCTTCGGGATTGTCGCCCCATACAGACACAGGCGTATCAGACGCGGCTTCCTCGGGCGTGTCTGCTGCTTCCAGCCGCTCCTCGCCTGCCACGTCTCCGACAAATTCTAGTCCAGCGCCTGCTGACACGACATCGCCTAGGTCACCTGCGCCTGCACTCCTTGGATTCTCTGCGGCCGGGGGCAATACAATAATCACAGGTGAAGGTGACGGTAGTGACGGTAACTTATCCGCAGAGGTTTCGCCTTAAGAAAATCAACCTCGAGCTGGTCTTCAAAGTGGTATTCGTAAGGAAAAAAGATATACAGATGGTACTATTAAATGGGGACTTTTAACTGCTACTGGTGAGCCATCATCTTTGCAAGATGCTTTGACTGATCAAAATTGGAAGGAAGCTATGGATGAAGAATACACAGCCTTAATTAGGAACAAAACCTGGCGTTTAGTTCCTCCAAAAATAGGGCAAAATGTCATAGGATATAAATGGGTGTATAAAATCAAGCGTAAACAAGATGGGTCTTTGGACAAATACAAGGCTCGTTTGGTTGCTAAAGGCTTCAAACAAAGATATGATATTGATTATGAGGATACATTTAGTCCGGTGGTTCAGTCTGCTACTATTCGTATTATTTTGTCAATTGTTGTTTCAAGAGGATGGTGTTTACGGCAATTAGATGTTCAAAATGCCTTTTTGCATGGTATATTGGAAGAGGAAGTTTATATGCAGCAACCACCTAGATATGAGGATAAAGCCAAACTAGAGTATGTGTGTAAACTAGACAAGTCTTTATATGGACTTAAACAACCGCCTAGAGCGTGGTACTCAAGGTTAAGTGCAAAATTTATGATCTTGGTTTTAAAGGGTCCAAGGGAGATACATCTCTGTTCTTTTATATCAAAGGAGATCTAATCATTTTCCTGCTTATTTATGTGGATGACTTAATTGTGGTTAGTTACAGAGAGGATGCAGTTTCAGCCTTGTTGCAAGATCTGCAAAAGGACTTTGCTTTAAAGGACCTTGGTGATTTACATTATTTCATTGGTATTGAGGTAACAAAAATTAGAGATTGTATACTTCTAACATAGGAAAAATATCTAACTGACAGTTAGGCAAAGGTTGGAATGTTAAATTGCAAACCAGTTAGTACTCCTTTGTCTGTTAGTGAAAAATTGACAGTCTATGAGGGATCACCACTTGGACCTGATGACTCTACTCAGTATAGGAGTATTGTTGGAGCTTTACAATACTTAACTCTAACTAGGCCAGATATTGCCTTTTTTGTGAATAAGGTGTGTCAAGTTTTACATGCTCCAACAATAGATCATTAGGCAGCTGTGAAAATGATCTTGAGATATTTAAAATCATGCACTAATCTTGGTTTGAAGATATGCAAATCTGCTTCTATGCTTGTCAGGGGTTATTCAGATGCACACTGGGCAGGTTGTATGGATGATAGAAGATCAACTGGAGGTTTTGCAGTTTACTTGGGAGATAACTTAGTCTCGTGGAGATAACTGTTTCGCGCTCCAGTAAAGAAGCAGAATACAAAACATTAGCAAATGCAACTGCTGAGGTTATGTGGATTCAAACTTTGTTGCAGGAAATTTTTGTTGCTAGTCCACGAGTTGCTAAACTTTGGTGTGATAATATGGGTTCCAAATATTTATCTTTTAATCCAGTTTTTCATGCAAGAACAAAGCATATAGAGGTGGACTATCATTTTGTTCGTGAAAGAGTTGCAGCCAAACTTTTGGAGGTTGATTATGTTTCAACTCATAATCAAGTTGCTGACGGTTTTACAAAACCTTTGACAGCTCGGCAATTGATGAATTTTATATACAATCTCAACTTAGATAAGTTGTGATTGAGGGAGGATGTTAAACAAATAGATTAGCTTTATCTATAGTGTTCTGTTAGATGCATATCGGATGTTCCGAGTTGTAATTGATCTCTCTTACTTGATGTACACGGATACGCAAGGACCGATCCTAGAATCCTGTATTGCTACGGTAGGGGCTTTTCCTACCTTATATTAACAAAGGTGCAGCCCCTCATGGGGTTTAACGCTTCCCAAATTTCCTTCACGCCCGTCATCGCCGTGCTGCCATTGGAGATTGGCACGGGATCGCTATAGTAAACACGACACCATCAAGCTGTACTAGTCTTGTTGGAGCTGCATGTGATCGATCTTCATCGCAACTTGTAGCGGAGAGATCGTTGGAGCAGTCACGGATGCCGTCAAGCCATGCCTGACCAAGGAGATCTGATTGGAGCTACCCATCAAGGGAGCTGATCATGATCCAATCCGCCTAGTACGACACCGTAGCCGCCCAAGATCGGAGTCGGCTTATCGAGCCACCCGAGACCGGAGTTCAGACGATGATCTACATCGACACCTTGCTGTAGAGATGAGCAGTGCTATTCGCGACTGCAGTCACTCTCGCTTCATCAAGCCACCACATGCACTTCATGCATGAGGTTCTAGTCAAACTAATCTAATCTGCTAGAAGACGATGGAGCTTCCCCAGGCCATGTTCTTCTGGCAGCCACCTGCTTTTCCACTGTGGTCATCAACCTTCTTCTTTGTCATCAAGGAGTTTCATCAAGCAAAGGAGGTGCCCAGCTATGTTCTATCCCGCTGACGTCTATAGCGAACCGCTTCGATGATTTTCGTCCTTCTCTCATCTTGTCCCGACGAGGTTGTTGTGACGTCGAGCCGTCCAAGGTACGCGGATCCATGCATGACTCAAACTACGAGCTACATCAACACAACGTTCAAGACTGATGAGCTTAAACGACGAGGGTGGATTAAGCCAAAGCAAAGGTGACATCACCATCATCGGCACACGAACCGACGAGGTCGTGGACATGCTGCCGGCACCCACATTTACACCAACATCATCACTACAACCATGGAGAACGCAAAGCGAAGACGACAAGAAGACCAGAAGCATAGCATAATGGGAGGTCCTGCTGTAGGCTCTAGCCTTGCGGAGGTAATTATTATTGGGAGTCTTCCGAGATACTAGGAACTAGAAGATCACGTCTGCATATCAGATCTGCCTAATGGCAAGCTACAAGGCGCATATCAATATATATTGGGAATTTGCATTATGAATCCTTGAGATTAATAAA
The DNA here is from genome assembly GCA_000325765.3 of Leersia perrieri. Taxonomy (NCBI): domain Eukaryota; kingdom Viridiplantae; phylum Streptophyta; class Magnoliopsida; order Poales; family Poaceae; genus Leersia; species Leersia perrieri. The sequence continues at coordinate 13,171,712 of CM002479.1, forward strand.
GCACGATATGTTTCTTCTTTGAGTATTTAGCTAGGTACATTGGCATGCCCGCACACACTCTTCTCGGGTAGAGAAATCCTGACGATATCTCTCCTAAACACATATGAACTAAAAATACAAACCAAGCTTGTGGAGTTATTGTGTGATGATAAGTAGATGGAATCATTCAGGGGTAGAATCCCAAGATAGTGTAGATGGTCTGCAGGAAGGTGGCAATAAGCAAGCTGGCAGCAGCCATGAGGGAAATTAGCAACCATGGGTTGCTCATGTAGGTGCGCTTTAAGATGGCCATGTACTTGTTCCAGGGCTTGGCGCAATGGGTGTTCACCTTTCGACGCACTTCGTGCAGCCTGCTGAATGGGTTCAACACTGCCCCCCGGCTCAGATTGTTGAACAGCTGCGCCGCTTCCGTGTCGCTGCTCAACAAGTTTTTGATGATCCCTTTGGATCTCAGCAGTGCCACATCACTTTCAGAATTGATGATGTTGTCCATGAAGATGAAATAGTCTGTTGCCTCACTGCCGGCATCGCTGTGTAACCTTTCGAACGCCATCAAGTTAAAGAAGATTTTCTCGGTGCCATCGTGGCTGATGGAGACCGTTGGTAGGCTAAGGACACCACTTTTGTAATCAATGACAAGAGTGTTGCTGCACTTCCTCAAATGGATCCCTGCTTCTTTCAGCTCCACGGCACAGTGGATGCTCGACTCCCACTTCATTTCTTTCCCTGGTGCAGCCGGATGGAGACCACAGAAGTTTTTGTGATAAATGTCCAGAGGATGGAGACAAAGTTTGTTCTCAACAATTCGTTTCCTGGGCTTGTCTTTGTCCCTTAGGGGGTCGCACACAAAATCAAGCACCAGATCGTTGATATCTTGCTCACTCTGTGATCATGCATAATTGACAGGGGAAAAATATAAGAGCCAAGGTTACATATACATGCTACTACTTCCATTTCAAATATAATTAAGCTGTTTATATATACAGGGTTGTTCTAACTTCCAAGTCAAGTATTTTTTACCATGATAATTAAATTCTGAACAAAATAATATAGTTTGACAAAACTAAGATTATATTCCTTGATATTCATCATTAAATCTTTCATAACACATAGCCTTCTATCTATTATGCATTTCTTCATAATTATCACTAGTAAAATTGTCCCTTGAGACGTATTATGCCCTAATGAAGTTATATTTCGGATCAGCAGTCCTCCCTACATTCCATATTGTAATTAATTTTAGTTTTATCCTATGTCATACTTCTCTAACTTTGCTGAGTCTGTAGAAAAATACACCAACATATACAACATCAAATTAGTTGGCACCGTATCCTATGTAAACTAATTTCCTATGCAAACTATGTAAACTCTCATCACAACCCCTGCATCCTCATCCGATGGCCAGATTGAGAGGTTGGAAAATTTAGCAATTAAACCCTCCCACCATTACCTTTCCTAATCACAATTTTGCTAAAACAACCCTCCAAACGATACGTCATTCCTAATCCAGGCAGACGAGATGTCGCTCGCTCGATCCAGGCGGACGCGCGCGCCTAGGGTATCGCCGCCGCCGCACGCGCGCTCGCC
>CM002479.1:13181929-13208808 GCA_000325765.3 Leersia perrieri
TACATATACATATATATATATATACATATATATATATATACATATATATATATATACATATATATATACACATATATATACATACATATATATATTATATCTATCCTATGGGTGGGTGCAACCCCCATAGGAGTTGCACCCGAGTCATTCTGTGCTGCCAGATTGGGCGAACAGAGGTGGTGGGGGTAGCTCATGCACATACTCATGTAATTAGGAAAGGTAATTAGTAAGTAATAAATTACTCATCTAATTAAATTGTTGGGAAACCTGTCTAATTATAGGCGACACATGCAGGGATATTTTTTTCAACTTATTTGAAAATTGTTGCAACATAGTATTACAAAATAAAAATGACAATAAAGAAGGGGTAAGATTACTATTATAAAATTACATTATAATAACTACTACAACATAGCACCTTATCACGGCTGTCATTATTTATTATTGGTCTCGAACATAGCAATAATAAAATTATGAAGTATTTTTACTTTCACTCGGATCATTAAGTTTTATAATTGTAAAATATAATATCATACATTTATAACAACATAATGTTGCAATTAGTATACATAGTTGTAAAATTGCAACTATTGAACAGTACTGAAGAATTTACATTGCAACCACTGTTACTATTAGTTATATGAGTTGTAAAATTGCAAGCTTTTACATCATTACTATAAGGTGGTCAGTGTGGTAATTTTAAATTTTACAATAGTATAGTAAATTTGTTGTATTTGATATTTGATTGTGGCATAGATTTTGTAGTGTCTCGGAAAGCATGTTAAATATCATGTGATAAGGAAAGCATGGATAGTACCAAATTCAGATAGCATTATAATTATATTTATTTTTTTAAGTTGTAATATCTGGATATGATTTATAAGATATGGTTAATTATTTAGATGGAATTATTTATTATGGCAGCAAATATAGTCTTCGTAATTTGCGACTGTTACAATTGTTGCAATTTTACTTATTACATGTGTCTCCTTCTTGTGTGTGGGTGCAATAAACTATGGTCGCAATTTTACAATTGTAAATTACCAGGAGCAGTCTGGTAAAATTACAATTACACAACCAACGCATGCGCTGCACCTGAGTCTGTTTGAACGAGCCATGAGCATTTTTGTTAGCCTCATGGTGCACTAACCGCTATAATTAGGAAACCTAGTTAATTAGGTAATTAAGGACTTACCTAATTAAAGGAGTTGATGACTATTTTCCTTGTTTGTACAGAAATGACGTTACTTTTAGAATTATGATGATTAACCATTGCATGCTGTTAAATGGCCATTGATCACCCACTTTGGAAAGATGATTCGCTGCTACATCCTGACAAGCATGGAAATTATTAATTAATGGTACAACTCACCATGCATGCATGCAATTAACCATTGCATGCTGTTAAATGGCCATTGATCACCCACTTTGGAAAGATGATTCGCTGCTACATCCTGACAAGCATGGAAATTATTAATTAATGGTACAACTCACCATGCATGCATGCAATTAACCATTGCATGCTGTTAAATGGCCATTGATCACCCACTTTGGAAAGATGATTCGCTGCTACATCCTGACAAGCATGGAAATTATTAATTAATGGTACAACTCACCATGCATGCATGCAATTAACCATTGCATGCTGTTAAATGGCCATTGATCACGGTTTCAATGCTTTTTTTGATTATTACCATGCTACGTGGCAGCAACACAGGGGTGGGTGTAGCGTCCACACATGCTACATCCACCCACAGAATAGATAGTCCGTATATATATATACACACACATATAACTTCAATGTAGTGCAATATGATAACTATCGTGTACTAAAAAATAAACTCAAAGGCATTTTTATGAAGATACAAAAGTAAAAGAGGTACAAAACAAAAATCAATTTTTTTTTTTGGATTACTACTTCGAATTTGCAGCCAGCAAAACATTATGGAGTAGTGAAAAGCAAGAAAATCAGTTATCAGGTTTGTACATAAGATTGTCTATTTTTTTTTCATGGATATTTAAACTAACACCTTTTTGTACTTCGATGTGATTGGTTTACTAATCGGAATGAAGCCGATTGAGCAAAGAATGCTAGCAAAGAACATAATCAGACAAAAAGTTTGCAACATCCGCGAACTTCAGCTTCTTTTATTAGAGTAAATATGGTGTATTCAAATTTAAACCATCACTAATGTTTTTTATGTGCTACCATTTATGTGAATTGATTTATTACCATTGTAGTGGACAAAGAATTAAAATTACTCTATGGGGAGATATTTTGGCAAATATGGTGGGTGAGGAATTGCTTGGCAAGCAAACAGTGTTCATCGGCACTGGATTTCTAGTCAAAGAATTTGGAAGTAAGGATATCATGCTTTTATTCTTCTGTTTACCAGACTTACAATGTTAGTAAACTAATAAAATTGATCATTTAGAATCATTATCGCTGGGAGCAACATGTTCAACCGAAATATTTTTGGATATGGAAATTCCTGAAACAATGGAATTGTTGAGCAGGCTACCGGGTATTTCTCTGTGATAATGGGGTACGTATTTGGGAGGGAGGGACTAAACTGTAGTCACTCTCACAAAAAAAAACACCCCCAATATTACCAAGAATTTTATAAATGATAAAATGATTTATGAAGTATAATATCAGCAAAAAAAATTTAAATTTGAATAAATAAGCACCACCAAAGCCAAAACAAAACTATAAAATTATATTAAATAAAAAATATATAAAATGTACATATTAACCCAACCTTACACTTACTACCACAGAAACCCTCATTTGTGCCGGTTCGTAACCCTCATTTGTGCCGGTTATTGAACCAGCACGAGAAAATCGGAACAAATGACCCGAGTCATTTGTGCCGGTTAAATAGCCGGCACGAATAACACTCGGGAGGGCCAAAAGGAACGCTGGAATGAACTATTTGTGCCGGTTATGCAGATAATAACCGGAACAAATGATAGTTATCTGTGCCGGTTGTAATTTCAAAACGGTACAACATATGGTGTTATTAATTAGTACCGGTTCATAGCAAAACCCGGCACTAAATATTTACAAACCGGCACAAAAGATGACTAAATAGTACCGGTGCTTTTAATGGACCGGCACAAAATATTAAATCTTTTGTACCGGTTTACCGGCACTAATTACATTTGGAAAAATAAAAAAAATATTGCAATTAGGAAGTTTTTTCTCCTCGCTGGTTTCTTACTAATTAAATAGTTTTCTGCTAATAGATTCGCCGATAGAAGAAGGATTATATTAAATCCGATAAAACACGATTAAATTAGATGTCGTACGTCTTGATACAACTTAATTAGATTATTACAGTAGTTTTTGCGAAAATACAGTATGACTTTCATTACATGAGGGACTACCCCCGCTTAGTCGTCGAACGACATGACAGGTCGACGTCGCCTATCCATGCAGGTCCGTCTTTTTCCACTTGTGTACGCTTGTCCCGGTTTGGATTGTATGTGCCCTTATCTGAAATGATCAATCTCAATACAAATCCAGCGAACTCGTCTTGTAGACCCCAGAGCTAAAGAGGGGTTAATTCAGATGTTGGCAGATTCTGTATGAAAATATAAAGTCCGTAAGAGCGTTGCCGTCGAGCACTTTAAAATCGTACAGAAGAGAAAGGATGTTTACCACGCCGGTGTTGAGTATTTTTAATTTGTCCGTAAAGAACATCATGTAACGCATCACGTAGAAGCCGCACGTGTTGGTCCCCGGTCTTTGCCAATAACACTGGAATTTGTGATGCCAATACCAAGTTGTTCTGTTCGACTTGTTGTTGTAGTGAGGCCACACTCTTTCCATGATGTCGATTAGCTCTTGGAAGTCAGCTGGATCGTGTCGACGAGAATCCATAACATGAATGTAGTCGTCCTTGAGATGTATGACAAGAAGAATCCAATGGTTTCTGCCCACGTGTGGAAGAAATAGCAAGCACGCTAGTGATTGAATGTGTACTTAATAGATACAGTAGTGTTTAAGTGGGCACTTACACCATTAGGTATGGAATCAGCACGATCTCCTTATCGCAATGCGCGTTTAGACATTTCGATATGTACTCCACTGCTGCTTTTGGATCCGAATTCAAAAAGCAATGGTTGCATATGCCGGGGTCTAGAAAACCTACGGATGTTTTTTCACTTCTGCATTTCTATGCAGATCTCCTACAAATTCATTGAGGTGTAAGTATACGTTTCAAAGCGTATAGAAGGACAATTTGTGAGAAATGGACAATAGACATAATAAATCACTTACAGAATCCAGATTTGCATGTGGGCAATGTCGAGGCAGTCCATCCGAAAGAGGGTAAAAAGCAGCTCAAAACCAAGTGAAATGTATCCAACCGCGTGCAGGAAATCATCACGATCGTAGAACGCAACGATCGCTGTCTCGCCCTTGGCTGCCTCTTGCATGTACCACTGGTGCAATCTCCTCATCTGGGTTTTAAGATTCAGAAGTTCACCCTTGCTCACCAGAGGCTGTCCATGTTTGAATATCTTTGGTGGCTCGTCCTCTTTTTCGAGGCCTTGTATCACCTTTGGACGAGGATCTAGTTTGCCCTGAGCGAGATTGAACAGACGTTTTGACTCGACTGCTAGATCTTTCTTCCCACATATCCTTTCATAATGTGAAGGTGTTCTCTGATTCCCTCGGTCCACAAAGTTGCGATAAAAGCCTTTGACTGCCTGATCGATTTTGGGCTTAGGCTCGTTCTTCTTGAGTAGCGATGTGATGCTTCCGCTCAACTGCTTTGCAGGTTCCTTGCGAGCATCAGAGACTGTATCACGTCTCTTTGAGGACGTTGATGCCTTAGCTGGTTTTGCTAATGCGGCGGTGCAAGTGCGGGCCTTTTTATTTTTAGGCTATGGTGGTGGTGGAGTTACACTACGCCATGCTGGTGGAGCCGACCTGTCAGGTGAAAAGTTAGGCAGATGTAGTGGGGAAGACACGACCTCCTCATCTTCGAAGATAATATAACGCTTTGGCCATGCAATCCTCGTGTGAAGAGCTTGGCCTAAAGTTGTCACCTCTTCCTCTGGAGGAAAATCGAGCTTCTCATTCATGAACTTCTCTTTAACATGCTCGACATCAACCCTCGCGTATCCAACTGGGACCTCGATGCCATGAAGCAAAGATCCTGGCTCATAGGGATGAGCTGTGCCATCCTCGGCCTGACTGCTGAGATAACCCCAATAACTAACATGGATTTTGCACTGAGTTGGTCGTGTGATAGCATTGACAGGCCAGCGTGTGTTGTCAATAGGTTCCATATCTGTGGAAGCACAACTACTCTTCCTGTGTCCGTGTGGACTGGCATCTGTTGGAGCTACCGCGACTACTCCGCCTTCTTTCATCTCGGCGATTGCTTTGTTGAGCATTTTTGTGTATTGGGCCTTCAACCTAGCCTCAACTACAGCAGTCGCCTCTCTGACGGTGTCTTGTAGTTTGGAGTCAAACTCCTGGGTGAGGGATTCACGTAAACTTGAGTCATGGGTTGCTTTGCTCCTGTGTCGAGACTTGTACGAGTCAGATGAATCTGGAAAGCCTTTCTTCCATGGCACGAGACCAACGCCCCTCGTGCGACCTGGGTGTTCTTTGTTACCCAGTGCGAGCGTCAGCTCGTCATTTTCGCAGTCGGCCATGAACTCTCCAAAGAATGACTTCTCGTGAGCATCGCTTAAATTGTCGATGATCTCCAGTTGTCTTGGTCCTCTCCCTTTCAAGGTGCCGTCTTCCTCGATGGTTGGCTTCCTCGCGAGGGTGTACTTCAATGTTCTTGGATTCCAAACCAATGCTATTACGTCTTTTCCTTGATCTGTGAGTTCACTAAGTTGTGCATCCCACTTGGGCTCGGCCTTTGCATACCCTCCAGAACCAAGGAAATGTGGGTCTGTATCCTTGCGGGCATTGGCCTTATTTTGGTCACTTAGACGTCTGGCCTCTTCAGAGGTTTTGAATTGAACAAATTCATCCCAATAAGGCTCAAGATGCTTCCAAGCGTTGTCTAAGAAGTTTGGTGTCTTTTCCTTCTGAACAAACTGAGAGTACAGATACCCTCTCCATCTCTTGAAGAGCGTGCCCATCTTTGAGAGAGTAGCCTTTTTGGCGGACGCTTCGGTGCCGGGAGGAAAGTGTATCTTAGCCAGAATTTTGGTCCAAAGCATCTCCTTCTCTTCGTCAGGGACAAACGACACGTGTGCCTTGCTTTGACTAAATGAACAGCGATGGTACTTGATTGGAAGGTTTTCTTTAACGGTGACCCCACATGTTGTCCTCCAAGCCGTCAGTGCATCTAAAGGTTCCGCTGGGGTACCGTTGGGATTCAAGGCGGTTACTGTGTACGTGCTCCTTGGCAATTGGCTCGGACCTCGTGGGGCTCGTGACGAGGAGCTCGATGCCTACAAGGGTTAAATAACAGAAACAACCTCCAACCCGGCGGCGGTGGTGGCGGCGGGGAGAGCTAGGGAGGGTTAAGGGCCGGGACGAGGCACAGCGGTGGAGCGGCAGCCGGTCGGCGGAGCGGTGACTGGGTGGCGGACCAGCGGCCGGGCTGCGGCGAGGCAGCCTGACGGCGTCCGGTTGCTCCTCCTCGCAAACCCTAGTTGAGTGCGGCGGTCTGGACTTAGCCGATATGGGGGAAGAGGAAGCAACCCGATATATATATGAGATGTCTTTTGTGCCGGCTGTTTATTACACCCGGTACAAAACACCCCCCTTTGTGCCGGCTGTTTATTACATCCGGTACAAAACACCCCCTTTTTGTACTGGTTGTCTTATAAAACCGGCACAAAAGACCTGTTTAAAAAAATTCCAGGGCATCACAAGATCAATGTTCATTCTTACTTACTAAATTTATTTCAATTGATATAAAATTATAGACGAAAATTAGCCCCATTTTAAATGCTATATTTTAATTGTTACTTACTAATTTAAGTTTACATGAAATCTTTTTACATTGCAATAAAATCAATGTTAATTGTTACAATCTTAATTGTTACAAAATCAATGTTAATTGTTAGGTTTTTTTTTAAATTGCAATTAAATTACAAAATTATAGACAAAATTAGTCCCATTACTGGTAAAAAACAAGTTCTCATCCTTAATTGATTTGAATCGAGAATTTAAAATTAGGATAAGATGTCAAAAATATAACCGCTTAGGACATGAGTTATATATTGCACAAAATTTTAGAAAAGATACATTCAGTCTAGGAGAATTTAAATTGCTATGCCTACTTAGGACACACTCTCACACCCTCGGTGTGATCGTGACGTACATATACAGTGTCGCCTTCTTCGAAATCTTGCCAGCTCCCATGGACATCGAGGGAAAACGGAGGTACATCGAAATCCTTCAAGTAGTCTTCCTCGCTGACAATGTTCTCAACTCCAACAATCTTCCGCTTGCCTTGAAGAACCACGTGATGTTTCTTCGATGATTGGTCGACGACATAGAAGACTTGTGCTACATCGTTGGCCAATACAAATTGTCCATCACGGTATCCTACCTGTCTGAGATCGACGACCGTCACTCCGTCGTTATCGATATGCATCCCTCTCTTTAGATTGACCCATCTACACCTAAAAAGAGGGACCTTCAGCGGGCCATAGGCAAGCTGCCATATGTCATCGATGACTCCATAGTACGTATCATTGTGTCCATCGTTTCCAATTGCATCAAATCGGACAGCACTGTTTTGATTAGTGCTCTTTGCATCTTGTTTCTGCGTGTAAAAATTGAACCCATTGATCTGGTACGCTTGGAAGGTCGTGACGGTTTTTGAAGGTCCCCGAGCCAAGTGTCTCAGATGCTCGTTGTTAGTGCCGGTATCAAGTAGGCACCGCTTCAACCAATCACCGAAGCAAAGCTTGTGTTGTTTCAAGATCCAAGCCTCAGAGCGCTTTGGATTATTTGTTCGTAGCATGTCAATGTGCATGTCGAATTATGGAGAAACTATGGCCGATTGCTGTAGAACTGCAAAGTGTGCTTGCCTCATCGCTCCGACATCTCTAACGTACAACTGTCTTTGGTCAATAGTACCTTTACCCTGTAGCCTTCCCTCATGGCATGAAATTGGGACACCTATTGGATTGAGATCCATGTAGTCAATATAGAACTCGATTACCTCCTCTGCTGCAATACCCTCCACAATGCTGCCCTCCGGAGAAGACCTGTTACGAACGTAACCCTTCAAAATACCCATTAGCCTCTCGAAAGGATACATCTGGTGCATATAGACAGGTCCCAATATCTAGATCTCTTTCACAAGATGTACAATTAGATGCACCATGATGTCAAAGAACGACGGAGGAAACAGCATCTCCAGCTAGCATATTGTAACGATGACATCCTCACCTAGTTTTCCAATCTTTGTTGGATCAATTACCTTTTGAGAGATCGCGTTGAAGAATGCACATAGTTTAGTTATTGGTCCATGCACCTTATTAGGTAAAATGCCTCTTATGGCGATCGGCAACAGTTGTGTAATCAGCACATGACAGTCGTGCGATTTCATCCCAACTAACTTCTTTTCTTGCATGTTTACCCGTCTACTGATGTTTGACGAGTAACCTGAAGGTACTTTGATGCCGTGCAGACACTCGCAAAAGCTTTTTTTCTCTTCTACACTCATAGTGTATGCAGCAGTTGGTAGGTAGTGGCCGCCGTCGTCTTTTTCCTCCGCATAAAGCTCTTCTCTAATTTCAGGTTCCTGTAGATCCTTTCTTGCCTTTAGCCCATCCTTTGTTTTTCCAGGTAGTGGAGCAATATTCCAACAAGACTATCACAAACATTCTTCTCAACATGCATGACATCTATCGCATGACGAACATCTAAATCGATCCAATATGGCAAGTCCCAAAATACTAATTTCTTCTTCCACAACCTTGGCTCATCACGCTTTGTATGTCCGTTGCGACATTTCCCATAGGTAATGTTGATGTCTTTCACCATTTCATATATTGCTTTTCCGTTCTTGTGGTTAGGACGGATTCCTTTCTCTTTGGTCCCATCAAACAAAGAAGCTTTCTTGCGGTAGGGGTGACTTCCCCATAGAAACCGACGATGACGCATGTAAACCATCTTCTTCGAGTGATTCAACCACATGTGCGCAGTGTCATCTAGACATTGCACACAAGCATTTGCGCCTTTCATGGTCTGACCGGACAGGTTACCGAGCGCTGGATAGTCGTTGATTATGACAAATAGCATGGCACGTAGGTCGAAGTACGACCCCTTGTAAGCATCCCAAACCTATTCCCCATTTTCCCACAGGTGTAATAAATCCTCGACCAAAGGCTTTAAGTAAACATCGATGTCGTTTCCAAGCTGCTTTGGCCCTTGAATGATAATTGGGATCATCATGTACTTGCGCTTCATGCATAACCAGGATGGGAGATTATACATGCATAGGGCGACAGGCCATGTACTATGGCTGCTACTCATATCGCCGAATGGATTCATACCATCTGTGCTGAGGCCAAACCTTACATTCCTTACTTCACTTGAAAATGACTTGTACTTTCTATCGATGTTCCTGCACTGCGACCCATCGGCTGGATGTCGAAGCATTCCATCCTTCTTACGGTCCTCGGCATGCCCTCGCATCATCTTCGCGTGGTTCTTATTAGCAAACAAACGCTTCAATCTAGGGATTATAGGAAAGTACCAAACTGCCTTAACCAGGGCTCGCTTCTTGCTCCTTCCCGTGTTGTCCTCATCATCCCTGCTATTCACATGCTTATACCATGCCGCCTGACAAACTGGGCAGTTCTCAAGCTCTGAATACTCCTTACGGTACAGGATGCAGTCATTGCGACATGCATGTATCTTCTGCACTTCAAGGCCTAGAGGGCATACCACTTGCTTTGCATGGTACGTATTCTCCGGCAATACATTATCGTCCGAAAGAATCTCCCCCAACAAAGATAAAAGCTCCGAGAAGCTCTTATCTGACCATCCATTGCTTGCCTTCAACTGTAGCAGTGCGAGGACAGAATGCAACTTCGACTGTTTAGCCCCCTTGGACAGTCGTGTCTTGTTATCCTCACGCATATGGTCAAACTTCTTTCTTTCCTTATCATCGGCACCCATGTAGTCATCCCTCGCACCATCATCTATCATCTGTTCAAGATTCTCCTCGAACGGTCCTTCTTCATACGACGAGGATAGATCAGCACCAACATTACTGTCGTTGCCGGCGGGGGGCGTCCTCTTCCTCGTTGTCCTTTGTTTCACCGTGCTTGTTCCAACAAGTATATCCAGGCATAAATCCTCGTGTCATCAAATCTTCATGGATGTCTGGCAATGAAAGCCCTCTCGTGTTCTTGCAATCAATGCACGGGCACAATATTGATTTGGCACATGTCTGTATCCTGCTCTGCAGCCTTCAGAAACTCTCCCACTCCTAGAATGTACAGCATGGAGGCGCGCTTCAAATTATACATCCAATGTCGATCCATCTGTAAGTGCAATTTTTTTTCTCATAAAGACAATCGTTATAAACTAAAATTCACTATAAAACAAATTTTGCATCGGCATAATATATAGCAAGTCGGTAGTATAATAAGTAAGCGTTACATGAACGTAATAAAAAATTGTCTAAGATTTAGAAAAGCAGACACACAAACAAAATTGAAGAAACATAGGGGGCAGAACTAATTAATTATCTAATATAGAGGACATAACTAATTAATTCTCTATCAGAACAAAAACTAAATAATTGCTACCTATAATCTACTTTTGATGCTGCTTGTGATGTCAAATTATTAAATAACAAAATGTCTTAAAGATGAATAATTACTAAACTAATTATATTCATTAATCATCAAACTAAATAATTGCTTACAACCATATATAAACACAAAACGAAATTATTAATCCTATGTCCACAGCTATTCTAATAATCTAAAGGCTACTAAAGATCTAATTATTGACTAAAGACCACTAATTAAATAATACCGTCACTAAGCAACTAATATAACTAGATCTAAGAACCTAATATATATAACTAGATCTAAGCAACTAATAAAGGCTACTAAAGATCTAATTATTGAAAACTATAGAGCCTAGCTAGCTACAAAATAGCATACACATACCTTTGACGATGCTTGGGCCACCATAATCGACAAAATTGCGAAACTTTTTGCAAAAAATCGCTCCCTCCACCAGCAAATCGAGAGAACAGGCCTCCCTGCCTGTTCTCGAGCTGCTAAGGAGTGGGGAAAGTGCAGGAGTTATATATAGGCAAACGTTTTGTGCCGGTTTGTGGCTAGAGCCGACACAAATAATGGTCTATTTGTACCGGCTTATATATAGAACCGGTACTAATTTGTTGTTTTCCCACCAAAAGAACACATGTACCGGCAAAGCTTTACAACCGGCACTAATACCTCCTATTATTTGTGCCAAGTTTTAGTCGAGACCGGTACAAATAATATTTTTCCCGCCAAAACAGACCCTAATTGAACTTTGTACCGGCAAAGCAAATGAACCGGCACTAATGGTCCACCATATTTGTGCCAGTTCTCTATTAAACCGGAATAAAAATAATTTTCCCGCCAATTGTGCCCAAAAAAAAGAACTTTGTGCCGGCGGCTGTTACAAACCGGTACAAATATTTGGATTTATTTGTGCTGGTGCTATCTTACAACCGGCACTATATACTGAAAATGATAATTGTGCCGGTCTTTTATTTGAACCGGTACAATTATCGCGTCATTTGTGCCGGTTGGTCATGATGTCCGGCCCTAATGACTTTCGCACGATTTTTTTCGTGGGGATGGCCTTTATCTGTGCCGGCTGAATTGTAGCCGGCACAGATAAGGCGGCACTGATGTATGTTTCTGTGGTAGTGACTCTAACATGCAAAATGCACCACGAAGGTTTTGTTACACAACCACCAAAATATGGTATGACTTTATCTGCTCCCGTACGAAAACAAATTTAAATCCCTCATTTACCTGTTGATCGCTCCAAAATATTTTTAGACACACAATATTTAATTATCACCTAATGAAAACATCTAAAGTTAATAGCCTAACAAAATTTAATAGGCTAACAAAATCTAAAAATTTTAAATATTGTGCCTCTGCAACTGCGCGGGCTACCTTTCTAGTTTAATTAATTCAGTCACTGAAGAATTGGGTAGAGAGTATCTACAGTTCACGTTTATAGCATTGAAAAGTTTTTGAAACCGATATAGCATTGAAAAGTTAACCAGTTCGCTTTAATAGCAACTAATTTTTCCTCCTTTCATTATCTAAAAAATTCCCTTCTTTCCCATTCTAAGCACTTCCGTCACTTTTCTTTCTTTTGCCATGAATTTTGACCGGAAAAACAAAGAGACCATGAGCCCCAGCCCGAGCAGCAGATCGAGTACCAGGCAGCCTGAGCGGTATATCTCTCTCACAGCTGGTGGTGCCTTGGCGATGTCATCCTAGGCTTGTTACGGCGCCCGGCCGGTGGCACACCCGGTCGAATTGTGCTGCCGTGGCCGCTCGTCTGGCCCCAACCCTTTGTCGGGAGCGCCGCTCTCGTTCTTTGCCTGTTACTCTGGCCGCATGGTTCATCAGCTCTTTAGCGGCGTCTCACTCTATCTCTGGCAGGCTCATGTCCCGACTGTAGCACCATTTACCCCCAACAATAGTACGTATTGTCGCAACTGCTAGTAGATTTGCCATGTGAGTCACTAGGCCACAAAGGGTTTTTCCAGGCGCCTAGAAATAATTTTTTCAGACGGCTCGGCATTGGAGCCGCCTGAAAAACGTCGGCTAGGACACCGCCCAACCGGTTCGCCTGGAAAAACCATATCTTTGTGGACGGATCACTTTGTATGATATAGTGGGACCCGCTGCCGTCCTTATCCACTGGAGGGAGGCCACCGCATCCTCTCTATCTCCCTCTCCCCTCTCTCTCACTCTCCCACTCTCACTCTCCCTCTCCCCCTCTCTCCCCGCAAGCATCAAAGCCAGCGAATGGCAGCAGCCGGGCAGCGGAGCAGTCGGCGAAATCAGCGAGACGCCTGGGGCGACGTGGCAGCGGATCTGGCCCCGAGGGGGCCGAATCCACTGGTGGCGGCCCCGGACGGGGGCGGGTGGCTCACGGCGGCAATGGCTCAGGCGGCTGTGGCAGCAAGCAGCCGGGCAGCGTGGGGTCAGCTGGATCTGGTGCCAATGACCTCGGGGCAGCCGAATCTGACACCGGCGACCCCTCTGGCTGGGTCGATCCTGGGGAGGACGGAGGCGGTCAGGGAGGACAGTGGCGGCCGGGGAGGACAACGGTGGCTAGATCCGGCCGTGTCGACCCGGGTGTAACATACCCAAATATGACCACTATGAACGCGGCGAAGACGCACCTAGACGCGTAGACAGCAGCATACCGAAGTTTTGTCGTTCATGTTTTCTTAACTGGTCGTAAATCTATCCACAAAATTTCTCTGAAAGCCTTGTCTCACCCTAAGACACTTCATTGGTCCGCCCCAGGCCACTTACTTCTCTGGAATGCCGTGAAACACCGAGATGCGGCAGAGAGTGCAGCCGCGACGCAGCTGCTTCAAATCGTGTGTTCTCTTCTGCGGCAGCAAAACTGTCCACGCCATTGCACTGACAACATCTCATGGTCCAAGGACACGCGCATGGTCAGCCCCATTCCATGCCTTGGCTCCAGACCCCGCTAGAAGACGATGTTGTCCTCTTCTCGGCCATCGTTAGGATTTCCTTCACGCACACTGATCCAGAGCCTATAAAACTTGATGATCACCCTTTGCATCTTCATCCCATCCCCAGCTTTCTAACTCATCATAGAACACGAGTAATGGATCCCTGAGTAGAGAGAAACAGCCTCGCTGTTGGGAATAGGTCCACATTGGAAATTTAGAAAGAGTAACACCAACTTATAAGTAGGAGGAGTCCCTCACATCATGGGCTTGCTTTTGGGGTGTAGAAATATTTTTCTCCTAGTTGGGCTCCCGCCTATGGGCCAACAAATAGCATCATAGCTGGGTCCACAATCTTTAGTGCCAGTGCACACTCGCGTGGTATAGACCCAAAGCCCAGTGAATCACAGGTGTGAGGCTCAATCAGTGGACCACGGGTGTGAGACCCGGTCAATGAACCACATTTGAGTCCTGCATGTGCCCGTGTGTGTGGCCGGTCAGGCTATGGGGAATCAATGTATGATGGGAGAGATTGTTGAAAATAGTCTCACAATGGAAATTTAAGGAGAGTGACACCAACTTTATAAGTGCGGGAGTCCCTCACCTTATGGGCTAGATTTTGAGGTGTAGAAAGATTGTCCTTCCAGTTGGGCTCCCGTCTATGGGCCAACACTCGCCACGGTGCCGTAACCGAAGCATGCTCTCGGAGCTCGTCGGAGCTAAGGTTTCGCAATTCTCATTCTTTCGTCCACTGCAGTCCGGAAAACTTTGCACCACCCTCGAGTCTCTATCCCTGCCATTGACTATGAACTTAGATCGTCGTCTTCGTCTCTGGCCACCGGACACCACCATCGGACATCGCCTTCGCTACGCCGCTTTGAAGCCCCTCCTCCGCCCCCATCCAATCGCTCGGTACTACTCCCAGTAGTGCCTAGGTTCGATTTTGTGCATCAATTTGAGTAGATCATAAGCTGCCGCCCGTTTCCGTCGTCACCCCACGATCGGCCGCCGCTCGCGCCTGTCGTCGGCGAGAAATCGGACATATCAGCCATGGCAACCTCGGATCAAGAATTTATCAAAGTTTAGGGTCTCCTTTGCAAAAAAGCCACACACAGCACTGTAGCAAAAACTCGAGCCTTATTAGCCAAAAACCCAAGGTTGTTTTTGAAACTTTTCAGTTTCCAGTTTTTCAGAAAATTTTCTAAACTTCAAAAATCTGTAGAAAATTCATTTTTACTCCAAAAATTGTCAAACCAATTTTGTTAGATTCATAAAAATGAGAAATTTATTTATTTCCAATTTATTTCACATAAACTATATCAAAAGTTTCAGTACATTTTAAATTTGTACCTAGCCTTGTTTAAGTTAAGAAAATTAATAAAAAATAAATATAACTCTAAATTTTATGATTCAAATCTTGTTAAGTTTATAAAATTATTCACTTTCCACTGAAAATATAATTTTCACAATTTTTACAAGTAAATATTTATTCATTAAAAAACAACCTTTCCAATGGTATTTGAAATCCAAATTAAGTTATGTTTCAAAACAAATCAACTTAAATTTGTCTTGGCCTTTGTAAAACCAGGCCCAACCTACCACGCAGGTATACACGTCTATTGCATGATGTGATTGTATTGTTTGAATTTATATTTATTTGTGCTCTCGCTTTAAATATATGTGATGCGGGGTACGATTACGCTGAGAAGTTTCGAATTAGACTCTGAGTTGTTTGATGACTCACCTCGCCAAAGCAAGACAAGTGTCCCTTTCCTTTTCTTTTGAACATATTGATCCTATATTTATGGGACAAAATGTTTTATTATAAAATTGCATGCGTTAGCATAGAACTTATTTTAAACTATGGTTAATGGGTAGTTATGACCTATTTGATGCATTATCCTTCCTTGATAATTGTTATCCTTGATACTTTACACTTAAGCATGGGTTGAGTAAGATTTGATTACTCACATGGGTTTTCGCGAAATTATTGCATAGCCATGCTTACTTAATTTATTAAATAATAAATACCGGTAACTGCCATTTTAAAGATGGGATGGTTTATAAAACTGGTGCAGAGGGGTTACCTCTGTCTGTGTGTTTTGTCAAATAAAAGTGGTGCAAACTGGTTTTCAGACCAGTGCAGCAAGTGGTACGCATAGGGTTATAGTTGTATGTCGATAGGGGGAGTGCTTGACCTAGTCAGTTAAGGACCGAACTTTATGTCATCAACCATTGTATATCGTACAACCACATGCACTGGTATGAGACGGCCTTAGCTGATTACGTTGTTTATTTGTCTGACCTTGCATTGGGAGGCCGTAGTAGTAGGGGCAGTGCTCTTTCCATCGGTGATGATGGGGGGATTGATCATCGGAGCTACCCATGTGTGTGCGAATGTGTTTTGGGAATGGTTAATTCCCTCAAGTGTATGTGTGTGTTCTTTGAGTGAATGGTTAGTTCATTTCACGGCATGGGCGTCTAAGCATATCCTATACAACAGTGCTGTGCCTCATGGAGGATCACGTTTTGCTCTGCCCATGGCGCCATGTTAATAGACCAGCTAGCATGATGGTGCTAGGAGTCAAACTTAGCATAGATTCCCGTACATCGAGCTCATGCAAGGTTGGATAAATAGATAATATAAAGGCTTCGTTGTGACCTCTAGACTGCACTCACCATGAAGAATGTGGTGGTGCTTTCGAGCACGAGACAAACTAGAACGATTCACTTCATGTGGCCTATTATATAGCTGTACAAACTCTGCAGAGTCAAAACTAATTGATTAGTCATGCTCATGGTCGTGAGCGACATGGTTTATGTTCATGAGTATATATATTTATGATTTTGAAATGGTTTTACAAATTGGAATTGGGTGTATTTGTTCTACATTGTGTTGAGTACTTTTATTTCGATATACATGGCTTGTCACCGAGGTATGGTGAAAGCATGTATACTTCTTCTACGATGTCTTGCTACCGAGGTATGTGTGCAAGAGTTGTATTCACTATATTAATTAATTACATAAAATTAGACAGAAAGTAAATAAATGAACGTCCCAACACAATAAGAGAATTACATTTATTGAATGTATGTACTATGGTAGGACAGAAGAAACAGATTATAAGAATTTTTCTTTTGCCAAGAATATGTAAACACTAATTCTTTATAGTAGCAAGGAACATACCGATAAAGCTGTTCCCGAAGAGGGAGGTGGGCTCTAGCCACTGCATAGTCGACATGACATAGGAAGACATCGTGCCGTGCAGCAATGAGTTTGTGCGCATCATAAGAAACCTAATCCGTCAAGTATTTAGAAAACTTTATTAACTATGCACAATCTATGATAGTTACATATTTTTTCATCATGGATCTAGAGTATGGTTATCAGGCCCATAATATAGTGACGTTTCACTAAATTCGTCATAATTTAGCCCACTAACTAGTGGCGTTCTATAAAATTCATCACGATCAATATGGACCAATCTTTTTATATCCAGTCAGCATGGACCCACCTAGAACTGTCAGTGGAGATATGGGTAATCCATACCCATACGCATACCCATGTTATTTGAGGAAGGTAGAAAAAAATATCTATTTCAATTTTGGGTATAAGAGGGTAATACCCATGATCATCCGTTTTACCCATACTCATTTATATTTTTTATAGTGTTAAAATAAAATTTTTAAACTCGCGTTCACACTGTAAAATTTTGTCAAATTCAATTAAATTTTATAGGGTTGATTTATCTTATAGAGAAGCAACTTTGTATAATTTTTGAGCAAATTTCAAATGTGGGACCCACCGCTTTACTCATACTCATTTTATACTTTGTAAAGTGTTAAATTCGGACCCTAAAATTTTTAAACTTGCGTTCACATTAAAAAGTTTTATCAAATTCAATTGAATTTTATAGGGTTGATTTATCTTATAGAGAAACAAATTTGTACAACTTTTAAGCAAATTTTGAATGTGGGACCCACATATACATTACCCATTTTGACCCTTACCCATTGGATAATACCCGTTTTATCCATTAATAGCAATTATAGAATACTTATACCAATAAATTGCAACTTATTTTCTATGAGCTTATCTACAGAGAACTCTAAGGTGAAGCGTGCTTGACCTGGAGCAATTTCGGGATGGGTGACTGATCGGGAAGTCTTGATATCGTATAGAGCTGCCATGTGTTAGCGGGCCCGGCCCAGGGGTCGAGTTGTGACATTAAGTGGGCCGTTTTTAATACTGGCCCACTAATATATTGGCCCATTAATAAATGGGCCATGAAGATGAAATCATTGTATACGTCAGCAGCCTCATCATCGTTCGTGTCAGCAGCCATATGACACTCGTGATGATGTGGTTATTCAATCTATCACGAGTAGTATGTGACATTTATTCCGTTATAAACACTGGGCTTGGGTTGGGCTACACGGGCCTAGGATTGTTCTATGACGGTTGAGAAATGTCACGGATCGTGTTCAATCTATGATAATTTTATAAAACCATCATGCGAGTTAATCAGTGATGCTCCATATATAATGGAATCTAAAAACGTCATAAACATTGGTATGGCTGTTGCATAGTAGCATGGCACATTCTAATCCACACGTAGGTTTTAGGCCGGCATGTTAGAGGCATGCAGCTCCCACTAGACTTCTCATGTTCTCTCAAATAACAGTTTGATCTCTTCATCATTTTTCACTATATGTGCATGACCTCTCAATTAAAATTTAGACACCCACAACATCTCAAACTTGGTCCAAAACATAGTAAAGCAGGCAAGTGGCACCATCGACTATTTTGGTCTAGCTCCCCGCTAGAGCCAATATAGACAAAACTAAAAGCAGAGACTGTAAAATTTGTTCAGTACATATCGATACAGCCAATGGCCTGGTGGTGAGTACCAATCCTGACTAAAGATGCCTCCCTGGTTAGTTTAAAATGAAAGCATACCTATTCAAGTCACATGTGTCTAGTAGGTGGAATGGTAATGCACCTGAGGTTGAGGTGAGAGATCTTGAGCTTGAATCTCACATTTCACATATATTTTTTTTTTGACTTGGTGTGCATCTTTAGTCCCGGTCATTTCAAGCGGTACTAAAGATAGGATATCTTTAGTCGTAGACTCGTAGTTCCAGTTATATAACCGGGACTAGAGAGGTTTCGAACAGGGACTAAATATCTTCTCCCTAGTGGTAGGAAATGTCTGCACGAATCATGGTGCGATCCATACCGTAAATAAAAATTGACTGATTTTTTTTTTATTTTTAGACAACTGAATAGTTGCCAGTCCCATAAATAAAATAATGGCTGCTAACATTTTTGCCTCTCAAGATTCATTGTGATCCTCCCTACCTAGCTACATAAAAATTATGTCCGATCTCATTGTCTTCAAGATTTCAACGATGTATCATATAGGTATGATAAGCGTTGGGAATATCAAAGCCAGGACAAACTCCAACACCTCGCCTTCATTGCAGAAGTATAGCAAATCCTTACAAACTGCATGTGTTTCTTTAATGGGGACTTGATTTGATCGTAAGAACACTGTTGTGTCTCATACAATCCTGCTTGAAGCTATATTGGTGTCACTTTGTTATGAAACGACATATAAAAAAATGCTAACTGTGGTTGAAATTTTCCCTATGTATTGCCTGAACGGCTTGAAGTATCAGGAGATAGCCAGTACTAGGCTACTAGCTGCAACGTAAGTGCCAGACCTTGGTCAACAGCAAGTACAATATGCTGCCCTCTGATAATACCTCATACGACTAAATCACCCTCATGCAAAATACAGTCTCTACGGAAATTCCAAGAAAGATCTTATGCTGCCCTCTGACATGGTATATTAAAGTTTCCAATCACCCTCATGTACACAGACTGGCAAACTCCAATATACCTCCAGTTGGTACCGGAGGTATATTAGAGTTTCTCAGATTCTATACTAGAGGCAACACGTTATATATGTACCACCTTTAGATCTTATGTTACGAGTTGATAAGATAGATAAAATTAGAGGTAGTAGCCATATCAACTACACCCTCTGTCGACCCATGTAGTGTATCCAAGGCTGTTTTTCAAGAGGTAGTAGTAATTTTTATAAGAATAAGTGAAGGTGGTTGGAGTGTTAAGATGAGAAGCGAATTGAAAAGTACCTTATATATGCATGGGAACATTTAAAAAGCTCAAATTTTCTATATAAAAAGATGGAGAGAGTATTAAACATGCTCGAATTAATGGCAGTCCTATCTTAATTATGTCATCTCGAGGGCATCAGATGCTTCAGAATTGGGGTATTTTACTTTTTATTATGTAACTTCACTACTGAAGCACAATTCCACTGTAATATGCAAAAGTGACTTGGAAGTCTGTTACTGGTTAACTTCTGATTTCAGTGTCGATGGTGGAATTGTACTTGTTTTACTCAAGTGCAATTCCACTATAATATGTAAAAGAGACCAGCAACTCTGTAACCGGTTACAACCTGATCTCGCTGTCTACGTAATGAAGTTCTCGAGAACCAAATTCATTTGCAAATACAACATTTAAAATTACAAAAAGTAATTAAGAAAGCATATATTGGATCGACATATATAGTAAGTGGAACATAAATTGCAACTTGGTCTCTTCAGACTGCCACGACGTGCAAATTTGTAAACTAATTAATGCACATGGTGTAGATCAATGTGTTTTCATGGCAAATAGTAACCTTAAAATTCAAAGCAGATAAAGCGATACAAGAAGTTGTATAAAGATGAAACGTGAAAGGAGCTTTCACCCTGCACCCTCAATACACAAAATGAACAAATTAAATAAACCTCTAAGATCTGTCACCTTCGGAATCGTACATTGTAACCATGAGAGGCAATGGGAAATTGGAATGCCCGACGGTGTTTGCTGTCAGTACGTACGTGTGCTTCACCTCTCAATTATCTCCAGCCATCTCCCTCGCCGATCTGCAAGCTGCCGACAGTCATCGCCTAAAAAATTGCGACCCTCGCCAAGTCGCGGTGATGGAGATCGATGACGGAGTGGCCATGGCTGTGCAGCTGCACGCGTGTTCCTGTGGTAGCCGTTGTGCACAAGATAGGAAGCTCTCGCCACTGGATGGGTCCACGTTTCGGTCATGTCTGCGTGGTATTCAGCCCTCAGTTCAGGTCAATGGCTCATGGATGAAGGAATCATCTGGATATTGTTCAGCTCTTTTTGTGGTGTGTAATAAAAGTACTTCCGCTATTTCACATTATAAGGTGTTGTAAGTTTTAAATAAATAAATGAGAATTCATACATAAATCAAATTATATGTTTATATATATATGTGTCCAGATTCAAAATAGATGCTAGTGATTCTAGGCAAGAGATGAAAAGAGCATAATGATTAATTAACAGGCCTGTAGATTAATTAAGTTTCATAATCAGATTCGTTTGAACGTACACCATAGAAAAATGTCACTAAGACTAGATAGGGAAGGCTGGATGAGCAATACATTCAGCTGAGCTTGGCTCTTTACAGGATGGAACCGACCCACATTTCAGCCATAGCTTTGCGAGGCTTGCAACAATCTGTGTTATATATGGTTTACCTGTGTTGAGGTGTCATGAACGCATCAATCGCTTTATGCTAAAGTTGGTCTTAATTAGTTTTTTTTTTTGACAGAAAACAACATGAGAGACTCGGCATAGATATTTTTTTCTTTATTCAAGCGTGAAATTTGCTCAGGAGTTGAATCCAGCATGTAGGGGTGCTATTTGAGCACTCTAACTGCTAGGTTACGGCCCCTTTCACTAATTCCCTTTCACTTAATTAGTATAATTTGTTTGATTGGTTTTTTTATTATTTTGGAGAGTTAGAAAGTTGAGGATTGGTGTTACTTTTCCGTGGGTGAGTTCAGTATATTCGCTGGATTAGTTAATTTAGTAGAATCTAATCCATTTACAATTGCGTGCATCATGCACCGAGATTTGTGAAATATAAAAAACAGTAATTAATAAAGTAGGGATGAATAGATAGTACATAGGGATAGGTATAATCTTAAAAAAAAAACCTGGGTAATACTCCATCTGTCTTAAAACATGATACCCTTATTTTTGGCAAAGCCAATATTTAAAAGTTTTAACTAGTAGTTAAATTTATAATATGGATATTCATAGTTATGCATGTGACATTATTTGATTTGTATTTTAATGTGCTTTCATATAATGTAAATTTTAATAATACCTTGTAAAAGAAATTAATGGTCAAAGTACTTAAAGTATCGAAGACCGTATATAATTGTAATACACCTTATAAATCAATCAAGACAGACGGAGTAATTGTTTTTAGATAACGATATAATGTATAAACACAAAATATGGAAGCTGTAAAATTATGTGTTACATCTGCACATGTCGGTATAGTCAATGGCTTGGTGATCACAAGTAGAAAAACTATTTTTGCGGGGGTGCGAGTCGCCCATTTCAAAACGCCGGGTCGACGCCCACCCGCAAAAATAGATATTTACACGTGGGTGTGATTTTTTGCGGGCACATATCCACAGGCCTGTAAAAACAAAAAAAATAAAAAAGGTGAGCCGCTAGCGGGTGGCCCCACCGCCGCCCTGCCGTCACCCGTCGTCGCCGCCGTCCCTAGGCCCGCCGCTCGTCATGGCGGCTGCCTCCGCCGCGAGTCGCCCGCCGTCGTTCGCTGGCCACCAAGCGCCGATCCCTCCAGATCTAGATCTGGAGGGCCACTCCCCCGCCGCGCCATCTGCCGCCACAAGCCCGCTGCCACTCGTCGTGGCGGCCACCGCCACAGCCGACGCAAGCCCGCCGCCGCTCATCATGGTGGCCGCCCCCGCTGCATCCCGGGGCGTTGTCGTGATGGGCGTCTGCGCCGTGAGCCGCCCGTGCCGGGGGCACCGCCCGCCACCTTTCGTCGGCCGTTGAGCGCCGGTCCCTCCAGATCCAGATCTAGAGGGCCGCGCCCCTGCCATGCCGTCTGCCGCCGTGCCGTCCGCCGCCGCCTCGCTGTCCGCAGCCGCCACGAGCCCACCGATGTAGTCGCCGCCTCAATTAGAGAGAAAGAGAGCGCAAATCATATAGGTAAAATACTTATATATATGATATAATACTATGTTAAAGATAAAATTAACATGTTATGACATCAATAGATATGTTCTGACACTAACGATTCAGATTTCTGGATCTGCCAGAGAGAGAAGGGGGAGGGAGAAGATAAGGGGGATGGAGAGAAGGCTGCTCCCGCCACTCCTTTAAAAAAAATTATTTTCCATGCGGGCCACTAGGTGGTCCGCCTGTAAAAATAGGATTTTTGCAGTTGGACCACCTATTCCCCCGTCCGTAAAAATAAAATGATTTTTGCTGGCGGGGGATCGGGTGGTCCACCTGTAAAAATTGATTTTATTTTTATAGGTGGGGGAGCTCCATGCCGGGCCCGATCTCATTTTTGTGGGCGGCTCTGAAACCGAGCTGTCTGTAAAAAAAATAATTTGCGCCACCCTATAAAATGCTATCTGGCCTAGTGATATATATCCACCAGCTTCATATTTTAAGAAAAGAAACACACAGTTGTGAAGTATAGACTATAGAGACGAAGCCTGCAAATTAGTTTGGCCACCCATTCAAATCCAACACAACGGAAATATCTAAATTTATCACTTTCGACGATGTATCATGCAGGCTCGGTAGGCGCTGGGAATACCAAAGCCAACACAACTGCACCACATTGCCTTTATTTACATAAGAATATGCCACGACTCCATCTCTATCCTGTGCTTGCTTAGTGGGGACATGGTATGGTTTGATCCTAAGAACTGCCATTCTCTTTGGTCATCCTGTCGGAGTGAATGTATGTCAAGTGTGCCTGAACATTACCCACTGTAATTATTTCCTGAAGTTTTAGGAGATGGCCAGTACTGCAATGTGAGCAGTGGCGGAGGTTGACGTGAAGTGTTGGGGGGCCAACTAAAGAAATGATTCAGTATAACTATTTTTTCAAAGAAAATTATATGTATATGAAGAAAAACAGGTTTATTTGGGCAATCTATATTGAGGAAATGAAGGAAAAAAATGCAAACCATGTCGCTATTTCTTCAGAAAAAATACATGTTATAAGCAAAGAATGTTGCTATTTCTTAAGAAAAAAAAGCATGTTATGAAGAAAAAATCTAACTGTTTATGCACGTAATACTGAAGAGCATATACATGTAGTAATAATGAAGAGCAGAAAGAGGAGGCAAGGGGGATCGAACCCATCACCTCAAAGAAGAATGATTGCTTGATAAACCGCTGCGCTAGGAAATCATTGATGAAAATTGACACATAGTAATTTTTTTGTTAATATGCTGGGGGATCACCACCCAGGTTGGCCTCAACAAAGATCCGCCACTGAATGTGAGTACTATGATTTGAAATAATTAATTAATGGTAGTTCCATCTCAGTTGTGTCCTATCTCGATCACCAAGAGCTTCAGAATTTGTGTACTTTTTACTATTTTTATCATTATGTAACTTGATTGCTCATGTGTAATACCACCGTAATTTGCAAAAGAGATCTTTTTAATGCATGGTAGTTCTGATTTAACTGCCTACATCATGAAGTTCCACAACCAAATTAATTTCCAAATACGACATTGGGAAATCACAAAGATTATTTTTTTTTGCGGGTACACAAAGATTAATTAATAAAGCATATATGGATATATTACATGTAACTAGGTGGTGCATTAATTACAACTTATTCTCTTCAGACTGCCACCAGGCCCACCACGACGTGCAAAACTGCAAATGAATGCACACGGCCGGTGTAAACCAATATGCCTCCATGGCAAATGACCATGGAAATCAAAGAAGATAAAGTGATACAAGAGCTATCGTATAAAGATGAAACCTGGAAAGAGCTTTTCGCCTCGTACACCCTCAATACACAAAAGGAATACACAAAAAGCAACAATTGGAAACCTCTAAAATTTGTCACCTTTTGTAGCTATGGGAGGCACTGGGAAATGGGAATGCCGTTGTTCGCTTTCAATTTGTGCGTGCCTCTGAATATTCTCCGGCCATACTCTCAACGATCGGCAAGCTGCCGACAGTCGGAAGGCCCCGTCATGACTTATTTGTGTTGAGATCATCGCATAAATTGGTACCTTCGCCATGGCGCGTGCGGGAGCAAAACAGCATGCGAGTTCCGGTGGTGACGCCAGTGGTGGCCGTTTGTGGTCATTTTTGGCGGGAATGAGTTGGATACATGGATGAGATGCTCTCACCATAGCATGCATGGGTTCCACGTTTCGGTCATGGCAGATAGATATTCTGCTCACACTTCGACCTTCAGGTCAGAGTTATGATGTGCTAAATTTGAGCTTAGTATTTTTACTGTGTGGTTTTCTTTTTAATTTTGAAGTGGACGAAGGTTGTGACTTGTGAATAGGTACTATTTTTGCACAGATGTATGCTAATTTCTTTTTTCAGGTTAGTTATGTTTCACACAATCTAATCTATTTTCAAATGTATGATGAGAAAATTACGAAAGACTAATTAATAGATCGATGGTAGATGAATAAAACAGAGAGCAGGGTTTTCAGTCCAGAATCGATAATTATCCGTCAACAGTTTTCTGGGTGAAAACTGTAGAATTTTTCACCGTTGATCTTGCTCTGAGATTTATGCTGTATAGATAGAAAAAATTGTTTGTATGTGCGCGAGTACTAAATTGTTCATAATTCGACAATGGAGAGTGGACAAGACCACCGTATGAGTTGGTGAAAGCTAACGCTGATGGAACGTATACATCGGATATAAAACCAGGGTGCTGCAGAAGCGGTCTTACAAGATGCAGAGGGAGACTTCATCTGAGGGGCAAGTCATTTTCTGTCCGCTAGGGATGTCTGCTTTACCGAACTCATGACTTGCAGAAGGGTAGTGGAATTGGCAAATGAAGTTGATGCCACAAAGCTCGATCCTCTAGAGATAGGCATTGCAAATATGGCTAATATGCTCCAAGATAACAGGTACTCTATTTATGGACACATAACACAAAAGTTCAAAGAAGATTTCCTCTCTTTTTAGGAGATAAGTTATGTGTATTGGTCGAACCGCAAATATGATGACACATAGATTAGCGCAGTACCGCTGCTTACGAAAATGAAATAATTATTGGTTCTCTGTACCCCCTGCCATATAGGAGTTGCTGGTTTCTGATTGTGAATCATGTTATGAATAAAATATGCCGCTATTCCTTTTTTTTAAAAAAAATTAAGTTACATACAAGTTACATCCCAGTTACATATGAGTTACAATGTTGCTCCTTAGCCTCCATGTGGCACTTTAATTATAATAAATAAGATAAATCAAAGAAATTAAGAAGAAGGCAAAACATCTTATCCTCGATTTCCATTTAATGCAATGAACCCATTACTTTACATCAATAGATCTATCTAAATCCATTTAAAAGAAAAATCCAACAACCTAGTGCTCCTAAACCGTCATGTGATGCTAATAACTTAAATAAATCGAAGAAATTATGATAAAAAGGAAAAACATCATAACCTTGATTTCTATTTAATACAATGGACCCATTATTTTACACCACTGAACTCTCTAAATCTATCATAAAAAAATTCTAGCATCCCTACCAAATTCCCCTCTCCTCCCCCTTCCCGTCACTAGTAGAGAAAGGGCCTTCTATCCCGGTTGGCAACCCCTTTTAGTCCCGATTTTTTAACCCGGACAAAGCTCCAGGGACTGAAGGGGATCCCTTTAGTCCCGGGTTAAAAAACCAGGATTAAAAGCCCACTTTTAGTCCCGGTTGGTGTTACCAACCGGGACTAAAAAGTAGCAAAAAGCAGGCACCCTATCCCCATTCCTTTTTCTAATTTTTCACTGTTATTTTTGCAAATCATCACAAAAATGCACACTAAAATCATCCAAATAATGCTCATTTTTGTATCAATCTCATATCATCCACAAATCAATAAAAGTAAATAAAAGGTATACAACATTCAGCATCAATACCAAATCATCCCTAAATCAATCAAAAATCGTACAATATTCACAAAATAGTTCACAAAAATCCCAAATCCGCCGGCTGCAGCCGCTTCCACGCCAGACCGTCCCCCTCCCGGCGGTCCGGCCGCGCCCCCCTACTGGTCGTTCGGCGCCGGCGCCACCTCGGCGCGCGGAGGCCTATG
>CM002479.1:13208908-13231023 GCA_000325765.3 Leersia perrieri
GCCCCGCGCGCGCAGCCGCTCCGGCCTGCGCTCCGCTGCCCTGGCCGCCGCCTGCATTTTGGCAACAGGGGTAGAGCTATAGGGTTTATTTGGTTGCTGGCCACACATTGCCACCACTTGCCAACAAAAGTTGCCACAGCTGTCGAAGTTGAGGCAAACAAATCTTTTGCCACATTTTGGCTAGCCCAAGGGAATTTTGCTATATTTTTTTATGTCACTGACAGATGAGACGTAGTTAGTTTGAAAAGAATCTTGCCACAAACCGTGGCAACAAGAAAACATTTGCCAAGTTAGTCAAACCTGCCTAACCATAGGCATGGA
This sequence comes from Leersia perrieri, assembly GCA_000325765.3. Lineage (NCBI taxonomy): Eukaryota > Viridiplantae > Streptophyta > Magnoliopsida > Poales > Poaceae > Leersia > Leersia perrieri. The sequence goes on from CM002479.1 coordinate 13,209,230, forward strand.
AAACAGTTGCAAAGTATGACTGGCAACCAAACAGCCCCACAGTATAAGCGTCGGGTTAGCTGACCCTGGCAACTTTTGATAAAATTCATGGTTAAATTGCTTAGCTAATAGATATAACACTATATACAAATAATATTAAAGCATTTTGACACCGATGATAGGTGATTTAATTTTCTAACTCCGCCCCTGGCTTGTCCCTTCCGTTATAGAGGGATCAAAAGGGAAAATCAACATTATAATATCACGTTAAAGAAATATTGGCAAGTATATTTTTGTGTACAAATAATTAAAAAATGAATCATCTCTATATGAACATTAATACCATAGGAAAACAATATGATTAGCATATATTTACTGTAGCATTACTTTCGCTAATTATGAACTAAGTTTGCTTAATAGATTCTTATCGCGAATTAATCTTTATTTATGCAATTAGTTTTATAATTAGTCTAATTTAATACTTCTAATTTAACATCTAACGTCCGATGTGATAGGGACTAAGATTTAATTTGTCCGTACACCACCTTAGAAGTGTCACCAAGGTCATCAGTGCGGGCTCAAAATGAAACACCGCGTGTGTTGTTATCTCGGTCCTAAAACGCAAAGCTGAGTCAGAAGTTGGTACTCGCGCTTCGATGACGCAATGTTGCTATGTGACGCAGTGTCTTGAGATTTTTTTCAGGACAAAAAACAAAACAATATTCTTTTTGTCCTAAAATATAGTAAATTAGGTTATTTTAAGACAGAGATAATAAGTTGCAATTCATGCGTGTTTTATTCTATTGCATTTACGAGCTGTTGCAAGTCAAGCGTATTACTGCTGTCAGTCCAAACCACATACGCAAAACAAGAGACCTGAGTGACCCACGTCTGTGGCGCGTCCGTAATCAACCGATTCTCTGGCATAGTGATCGATGCATCTTTTTTCCTCCATTCATTGTTGCTTCTAGTATATGTACTCATGCAATGCAATTAGTATTGTCAAAATAAATGCCTGCGTTTGAACTATCGAAAAAACAGAGCAGATGGCATGACCGTCATACATGATTCTTTCTTTTTTTACCAAAGATATCTATTGAAGTTGTCTTTCATTTCGTTGCTAGGAACTACTGCATCTGTTTCATAATATATTTTGATTTTGCACGAATATTAATAGGAGGGGTAAAAACACTTGGTTGCCTTCTTATGATAGGTAAGTTATAGACTCAGACAATAAATAGTAGAGGCAATATGGATAGTTTAGTGATAAAACTTATCTTTTAGTGTCCTAGGTTGCTATATTGTAGGACAAATTTGAATCCTAAAACTTGCTATATTTTGGGACGGAGGGATTAGCTAGCTATAAATAGTTGGTCAGTTCTTTTTCTCGTTATTATAATAACATGGCTAGATTAGCTAGCTATAAATAGTTGGTCACTTCTTTTTCCCGTTATTATAATAACATGGCTATAAATGGAGGCTAAAACAGATTGGGTGTGTTGGGTTGGAGTCGAAGGATCCAGGAGAGAGCGAATGAGCGATGCATGTTCTAGTTTCCGTCGGCCAAAAGCATGGCAAGCACATCACATTTACATTTGACTTGCCTTGATTTCTTTCAGTCTTTTCGATATCATGTGAATGGAAGTCATCAGGAGCCAATGCATAATAGCCAATCAAACTGATGGCCCAATTCTTGATAGCTTCTGTTCCGGTTTGGAACAGCATGGCCGCAAGTACATTGAATTCATCTCAAACAAAAACCAATGGTCGAGAGGCAACTTTTCAGAAGGTGCATCAGGTGCAGCAACTGAACGAATCACCAGGTCATCGAGGATAACTACAAAATAAAATAGTGGCAGAGAAACAAGTCCAAGAGCAGGGGCGGACCGGCTGACGACCTAGTCAACATATAACATGGCAAGTACAAGAGAGATGCAAGTATTAAATAGTGTGTAAAAAAATGAATAATAAACCTACTGTATGGATTATAAAAAATCTGCCATCGAAAGAGCAGTATAGTCATGTTTGAGATGAATATTTAACCTACTGCATGGATTATTCGCTGTGAGCACTACTACACGTATATTACTTGTTTTTTTTCCTATATAAAAACTCTTATACTGACATCTCAACCGTTCAATTCAATTAGTTGAATGTTAAAACATATTCTAGATTTGCTGTCAGCCTGACACATGCACATTAGTGTTAGTAAGAGTTTACTAAAAAAATTGTAATACATATAGCCTTTTCCTTGACTATATATTAGTATTTAGAACATGCAATTTTCTGCTAAATAGACATAAAATTTCCAAATTCGAGTGTTAGTACCTTTCCCTTCATCTATTATCCATCTTCTCATATCGAAAAATCAGTAGCTGAGAGAGTAACATGATACGCAGTACAAATATTAAATCAGCAAAGAGAGATCGAGGTTTTGATTCGCAGAGGCTCACCGATTACGGCTTAGGCACTGCTCACAAAGTCACAACTGCCGCTGCACGTTGCACGCTGCACGGAATAATCCAATTCTGAATTCTGCCCTTACGAGGTTGGGTTGTTGAGTTATCGGCCGAAGTATTTCAATCCTAAAAAGGGCCCAAGTTTATACTCCCTCCGGTTTCATATATTTGACGTTGTCAAATAAAAAAAATCTAAAGGAGTAGGTGGATTAGGATTTTGAGGCCACATATGTATGTTTAAAGATTTTCGTCCCATGCAAACCATGCCAAAATTTGCACTGGTCATCAAGTCTTTTGGTGGCCAATGGATTTTTCCGGATGGTGGACTTAGTCCGCCGCCCGAAAAAATCGTCTGATTTTTGCAGAAGGCTAACCGGTGAGCCGCCTGCAATGTGCGATTTTTTTGGGCGGGTGAAGCCTCGGCCGGGCCGCCGGCTATTTTTGCAGGCGACTCACAAATCGAGCCGCTGCAAAAATACTTGCCAGGCGCCTGGAAAAATCAGTTTTTTAGTAGTGTACCAGCCCAAGGTACAGAGTAATGCAATCATACTGAATTTTGGTACGGTCAGAATTCACAACAGAGGTTACATTAAACTTTAATTCAAATGGTTCGGATGGAAAACATATCCTCTTTATAAGAAAAAAAATGGCCAGGAACACTTTATGCAATTAAAAATATAGACTAATTTTAGGGTCCATGAGAAGCTATAATGTGATACCATACTTCAAGTCTAAAATTTGATATTCTACAGTAGTAATGCAAAATTTTGCCTAAAAATGTAGTACCTCTAGCTACCTTCTGATCGCCCATATATAAGATCTTTTTTCTGAAAGAATATTTCCTAATGAAAAATATTGAGCCCATGCGATTTGACAAATATACTGCTTTCTAGCTTGAGCTATATATATATGTTATGCACAATGAAACCTCTTGAGTTAGCCCAGCCATCCACAAAAGGAACATGCACATATACTCAAAATTTTGCCTAAAAATGTAGTACCTCTAGCTTTATAATTTTGGAGAAGGTGGTGAACTTTGGGCGAAGTATTTCATGCTTGCGGGTGTCAAACTATATGGGCCCAAGTGTATAGATGGGTCAGGATTTTGGCCTGCTCCAATTTAAGCCTACAGATATGTCGGATAATGATTTGGGGCTTTTCAAATGAGGCTTAACAGACAAACTGTCTGGCGGATCCAATACAACCACATGAGACTGGACTGCCTCTACATCTGACATCAAAATCTCCATGCAAAAATTTATTAAACTTAAATATAGTACAATGGTAGTATAATTTTTTGAAATTAGGCTGTAAATTATCTTCTTACTCGTGCACATAAGTCACATGAAAGTTCTAAATTTTACATTACAATTATACTGTATTTATATTTGACAGATTTATAAGTAGAATTTTTGGCATCAAATTAATGTCTAGCAAAACTCACTAGTAGAAAAGGGCTCATCTATGACGTTTTCCTCGTGACGATGCATATTTTTGTCATTGAATAAGTAATATATCATTGATCATCTCTGACGGTGGTTCGGGCCAACACCTATGATGAAAAATTAAAACAGCGTCATAGACACATGGGAAAATTCATCACGGATGATGCAGGCTACTGTTGGTTTGCCATGTGGACTGAGATGAAGAACACATGCATGGTTCAGTTTTCTCTTTTTAATCAGGAATTAAAATTTATAATTGGTATTTCTCACTCATGCTAACTCTAAATTTGATGATTCTTTTTTCTGTTCTTTTCTAAAATCACGATCTTTCATTTAATTGCATTATTTTATGTTAATTACTATTCGTTAGATCTTTATCATGTACCTTGTCTTCTTGTACCTATGTAGACAATAGAAGTAGATGAGTTATTGCATAATAATTTCTAATTTCAGTTTATATTCTCTATTATTACGTTAAACATAAATTTGTAGTACATATAAGTTTAAACATTTAATATTTATCATATTTCTTATTTTTCTTTTTTATTTTATTGTACCATTATGAAGTAACACACAAAAAAATTATCTTATATACATCAATATATTTTTCATATGTAATGGACTATATATAGGTTGTCCTGCAAAAGTTTAAGAATTTTGAAGCTATTTTACTATTTTCTATATATTAATTTAATTTCTACGTGGTTATCAAAATTAATTCAAAATTGAACTATATGTGCATCGATTAAGATGCCAAAAATTCCAAAAAAAATTATATTTAGGCTCACACGCTCCATTGTATCCCATGTACCGATAAAGATGAAAAATTAAATTATATTCTAGGGGCAATTCAAATTTTTATCTCCAAATTAATACATAATAATTACAATAATTTACAATTTTGGTCAAAAAAATTTGAAAATCACACACATCTCTCAAATAGTTTCTTATAACTCAACATAAATGTCTCCATTTGTGAACAATGTGTATTCTCACTTTATCAAAATCATATAAATTTTTTATGGAAAGCTCGTGGACCAAAAACATGTTGTCATGCCAATTTGTAGAATCTTTTGATCAAATATAGATATTATTATAATTATTATGTGGTAATTTGGAGAAAGAACTTTGAATTGTCCTTATAAGACAATTTATTTTTTCCATCTACCTCCAAGACATAGGCTAGAAGGTAACACATGAGCCTAAATATAAATTTTGTTATTTTTATTAAATCTTATAAGATGTACACATAGTTCAATTTTGAATTATTTTGGATAATCATGTAGAAATTTGCTCAAGTACTCTTGTTATCGGTTCTCAAGTATCGTAAATTTGCTCCTACAAATATATTAACTTCTCAACTTTCATGTTATCCTCACGTTTTCTCAAACCAAACCCAACAAGTATGCCCAAATTCTCTGCCATCTCCAACGATGTACCATGCAGGCTTGGTAGGATAAGATGTAGCGGAAAGGAGGATAAGATGATGCATGCTGCAGCTTCCATCAGGCATGATGCCTATACATAACATATGAATGGAAGTCATTGGGAAACAACGCGTAACGCCTATGGGATGTCCAGCTACACAACCGTGACCTGAAAGCAGACATCAGCATGCAGCTAGATCTTCATTGGTTGATTAAGCCAACGGGATTATGCTGCGAAGGAGTCAGGTTGCTATTCTGCTGAAGCTGCATGGACAGATATCTTTGGTTTAGCAGCATCCGATCACTGACTTGTTTCATCAATCTGATGAGCTTCTTCCCTTGGTTTCCATGCTTGAAGACCTTTGTAGAGTTGAGTTGTACGTTTTAATAGGATCGGGAATATGAGGGTGAGTAACCACACAGCATTCGGGTTCACGGCTGTACATCGGTGCATGCAATCACTACCATGGTTAGATTTATCGCCGATAGAGATGCCAATAATCCCGATAATCTTGTTTTTTGGTGGGGTCCGATAGATAGGAACTATCAGTCAAAATTTTCGCTGTTTTTTGAATACCTGCCAAGTTTTCGTGTTCGCGGGTTGTTTGGCCTAGACAGGCTCATATAGACCACTCTCCCCACACAGAGTCACAACAATCCCAGGCCAAAATCCCTCTTCCTAGCTCCCAGCCGCGATGCGAGCTCTGTGCAGCACCACCTCATCTTTTTTTTTAATTAATTATTTGTTATTTTCATGCGAAATGATTTTGATATACTCTATGTGATTTGACAAACAAAATGAGCCAAAAATTTTGCCCGAAATCTTGTCATATGGTTCTTTCACCATTGTTGATTAGCTTAACTAGTCGCTAACCGGCCCATGCGCTGCACATGCTATTGTCGCTGATCTTATTAATATTAGAAAACCTTTATTTTAAGCTATAAATAATAAGGTGAATTCACTGTGTACCATTGACTTTGGCATAGTTCAACAATATACCCCTAACTTTGTCGATTTCTATCATATGCCATCCCTTATCACATAACTTCTACAATTTGCCATGACGACAGAATTATATTAGTTTGCATAATAGAAAAGACAATTTTGCCCTTGGGTGACAAATAGCTTAATTATACGACATGATCATAAACATTTTTATGAGGGTTATCAGAGGGGTGGCGGCGGGATGAAAAGGATGGAACTAGGATGTGAACATTTCTTACTAGGGTTAATTTGACTCAAAAAGTAGTTTGGTCATTACATAAAAATCAAACAATATTAACGGGTGCCTAGCTAACAGAACATGGACGGCGATGGTAATGACTGTATTTAAGCCAAAGGAGATGACATATTTTGGAACTAGACAAAGTCAGTGGCATATTGTCGAATCATGTCAAAGCGAATGGTACAAAGTAGATTTCTCTAAATAATTTGGACATTCGTAAAATTCTCTTCAAATGAATACTTACGATTAACAAAATTTAAATAGTTATAATAAGTTACTTAACATCCGGCAAAATGCAAGCAATGTTGTAGGCTTCACAAATTAGTGCGTTATATATTTTTTATAGTACAAATTTCCGTTTATATCCATCTTCTTGTTGCAATTTCACGTTAGACCCCTTATATCCAGTTTTTTTCCTCTTCTACGGCGTAGAATTTTCCAATATTATAGTTACATAATTAAAAACATAAGTTGATAAGGAAACATAAGGTGTATTTGGTTTTGGCTGAACATACCCAATTCCGAGCATAATATCACGGATTTGACCTATTCCAAGACTGGTCTGTGTTGTTCTATCGAATGTGCTATACAAACAACATTTGCAAAAGGAAAATGTAGATCCTAATATGAAAGAAATGAAGTAATTAATTTTGCTCCCAGTAAAATTATTCCAAATCAACAACTTACCACATAAATATATTGATATATTTATCCCTTTGTTAAAAACTTAAAGATGTATAAAAGGTTTGAGATTTTTTCAGATACTTCATCTTCTTAACTTGGTGAATGCTTAAGAAGTTGAGTCGGAATATTTTCTCATTTGTTAAGTGGACGATGTTCTGTTATTTATAATACTAGCAAAAAGGCTTGTGCGTTGCAACAGGACACTTCACTCATTGTAACAGTGCATTTCCATACGTTTCAAGCTCATAAAAGAATGATACATGTTCATTTTGCAATTTAAATATATCTCATTATCGGTAGGTTTGAACTTTTATACTGCAACAATTGCACATTACCTCCCGAAGTTCTGGAGGAAATTCACTTAAACTAATTTCAATTAATCGTGGTTATTGTCGTATAACCGATCAAAAACAAATATGTCAATTGCCTATATTCCAAAAGACTATATATTCCAATTACCTTCACTTTTAAGATATATATAAACTAGCCTTTTGTAGAGGGCTCGGTAGTGTATACTAGTCGTCAATTATACTAGTGAATAAACGGCTAAGATTAAATGTATGCTAGTGGTTGAATATGGTTGTATACGCCTATAGTAATAGTATATGACATTTGTATGGAAAGGACGGTTCTAACTATGTGACCTCATTATGTAAAAACTGGAAATATTGTGAATTCAAAATAGCATACTAGTTAAATCAATAGTGTGGTGAATAATTTTTTAAGTTAATAGATAAATTATTTATAATACTCATAATATATTTCATCCATACTAGTCCCCACATATACTACTAGTATCATGTGCCGTAAGGAAACACTTTGGAGAAAAGCATAAAACAGAGTTCATACGATGAAAATAAAAAGCTCATTGGAGCTACCAGATTTCCATTACAACCACTTACCACTGCTGGGGATTCTATTGTCAAAATCGGAAGAAGCTTTCCATCACAAAACGACACTATTGATCAAGTTATACCACTCCTGGGAACTCCATTGTCAAAATCGGAAAAAGCTTTCCATCACAAAACGACAGTATTGATCAAATTATACCATCAACATCGCACCAATTTTTTAGCAATTGATTTTTCTGATGAATTATATCACATTATCACTGCATATGCTGACTAATCAATTTATTCAGAGAATATGGACATAAAGCAGCATATATATAGTAAAGCAAGGCTAAGATTAAACAAGCTAATGTGTGATCAGAACTAATTTGCCATTAACGTTTGTTAATCACATAAAACTCATTCGCTAATCATGTAAATTTACTGTCCACCATCACTACATCATGCATGTATACACAAAATTTTCAGAGAAACTGCAGGCCAAGATCCCTGCATGTTCATATGAGATGATGAATTGATGTGCTTAATTAAATGGAAAGAATTCACATGGCACACCCCCAACTCATTGAGATCACAGTCACGTTGGAACACCCATGAATTCACATGGCACACGTCGAAAAGAAGTTGCTCGCCGGCGAAAGCATTCCATCTACCGTGTGTGTGCTGCCACACATCAAGAAAAGCAATTGCCGAGCCTATAAACCGAACAGTTGCTGTTTGGCCATTCCATCACGATGACACCGAGCAGAAGCGCCAGAAAGCCCCATCGGCGGCCTCGCATGATCGGGTTGTATACACGTGCTGCGGTTGCCAGATTTTGGAGCTGTGGCGCTCGTCGACGCCCTTCATCTTCAACTTGCCTGGGTTGGTGTGCTCCAGGTTGCTAACACATCGATCCACTGTGACGGCGCTTTGGTTCACAAGAAAGCCCATACTGTGCGATGCGAGATGCAGTGACTAGTCGATGGCGTGCCCCGTCCAGCGCGGTGACGATCAAAGATACATAAGCTTAGTCCTCATGCCCCATAGCTAGGTTGACACCCACTTTGAATCGCTCAAGTTATTCATCTCCATGTGTCAGGCCAAGAGAAATTAGATGTCCTGATGCCTCGTAGGCTGACATGGACCATGCATGGCTCAGCAGAGGTTTTTATCTCTATCTCTCATCATGTTACATTTTCTTGCTCCATTAGATCTTTTCTGTCCATCTGTTTTGCTCCATTGTACTATATATTTAAAAGACCTAACCTTGATCTATGCAGCATTTAATTAGTTTGATGCAATTATTGAACTCTTTCCTTGATGGTTATGCAACGCCTGCCACCTTACTTTGATGCTCAACGGAGAATGGGAGATAAAAGTACAGATCAGAAAATATTGATGACAGTGGTGCGCCATCGCTGCTTCAACAAGTACATCAATCCATCCTAAGCATTCTTCTCTGAGGACTAGCACCCCGAGAAGAACGCTGGAGGCTACGACAACCATCTAAGGAAAAGAGTGTTATTCTTCAAGCCTCATTCTCCGATTTAACTATCTGAGAACAATGTTGGGGGCTATAGAATACCCCATCCTAACAGATTGAAGGACATTGTCTCTTCACTACTTCAGCCATTTGAACTCGACTGACTTGAAGACTTCTTCAGCTAGAGGAGCTAGCCGATGAGCTGACTTGTCAATCTCTAAAGACGACATCCTCGACCAACTGAATCCACCATGCAAAACCTCAAGATTCAGATGATGGTAGGCATCGTGGACACAGGCGAGTACATGACCACCCACGAACCGACTAGCGCGACGGCATTCTTCCTTAAGTGCTCGATCTATGCGTTGGCCGATCCCGCCGAGCTGGGTACTCGCCCCTTTGATCCATGACACGTAACCTGTGGTGGACTTCTCTAGGTCAGCTCGTTCAATATTCAACTCCTTGCAGATGGAGTTGAGTTATGTACAACAGTTCTCGAGAAAGGCGTTAAGCTAGACTTTGCGACCTCTCAGAGTCTTGAGATCCTTGTTTTCCTTTGCTATGACCAAGTCCTTCCCGAGTTTGGCTTTTTCCCACTTCGCCTTCCAAAATCGAGCACGACTCTCAAGTTCGGCAATCATCTCGAGAAGTTCTACGAGAAACAAAGGGCGGAGTTAAACAAAGTCTAAGAACAGAAAAATCTACAAGACTAGTTGCCTACCTAAATTATGGTGAGTGAGCGAAGCTAAGTCGAGACCTGATGGCGAGTGCTTGGGAACACCCGCATCCTCACGATGATCATTAGCCATGGCCTGCAGGTTCCGTACAGGGGAACATGGGCCAAATGATGGCTCATGACATTCAAGAGCGGGCGCATCCTCAACAACATCAATATATTCTACAAAAGCACTACCAGATATGAAAAAGGAAAATAGATACAGAATACCAATTCGAGTATCTGGTTCAATATTACAACACAAGACATCCAGAGAATACAAAAAAAAATAAAGATTACCCCTGATAGAAGGGGAGGATCCTATCGGTGATTGGCAGCCCTTCATCGATCACCTCGCCCTAACGCGAGTCCATCTCGCCGCGATGAAGGATTTCCTCCATCTCGATGTCAGGATAGGCTATCTTGAAGCATGTGAGTGCATGGGCTGCACCGGTGCATAGACCGATTGCGGCGTTGTCTTTCACCTAGGCGGCGTACTTCACGAGCGACACCCCCCTCCATCGCCTGGACAAGCTCAGCCAGGGCCGCCGTCAGAGTAGTCTCGTCGCCAAAAGACAGAATCTCCACGTGGATTCCCAGCCCAGCCGCTCTCATGAAGGCTTGTGTAGCTGGTTCGCAGGGAATCCTTTATTTCTTCAAGATGATCCCTTTGCTCGCCCAGCTTCGCCTCCAGGTTATTGTATTGATTGTTTGAACCCACAAGAAGCTCTTTCATCTTCTCGAGATCCACTTCTGACACCTACAGTTTCTTCTAGAGTTCGGCAGCCCTCTTATTAGCTGCGTCCACTAGAGCACTCGAGTTCGCGATCGAACTCAAGAGCTCCTGGGTACCATCGTCTAGGACTCGTCTCCCCTCCGCGATCTTTTCCACCCAGATAAGGGTACGAGATGGAGACAGGAGGAGTAGCGCTGCGGCAGGCGTGTGGGGATGGAGACTTGCAACGTTCACTGGCGCTGCAGCAGTTGTGACCACTACTAGGACCTCGCCGGAGGACGGAGTTGTCGAGGAGATCCTAGAGGCAATATCCAGAGTACATATTATCAGACAAAAGCAAAAGGAAACCATGGCATCAAAATAAAAGGAAAAAACTTACTTCAGTGGCGCAATAGGAAGCAACTTGGCAAGAGGAGCCAAGGGAGCGAGCGGCGCCAGCACGAGGACAAAATGAAGACTTCAGAGAATATGAAAAACAGTAACCTTGTCTACTCAAGTGCGTACATGCCCCAGCGCGGCAGGGTTACTGGGGTCGGCAGATAGCAGACGACGCCTCGTCAGCGTCGAGCCACCCTTGGTGGAAGCTGAGGGAGACAGAGGAGTTGCTGATGTACTTGGAGCGACCTAAAAAGACCAGAATGCGAGTTGATGAAAATGTCCGGATTTCCCATGACTAAATTAAAAAGAAGGTCTTTGGTACCATTGACGAGGCCGCTCCTTCCTCTTTCTCGATAACCATGTTTGTCATTGTTTGGGAGGCCGGGGCTGCAAAGGTTGGAATCAACCAGAAGAACGAGATAAATTATTCGAGAATGTTAGGATTAGGCAAAACAACGCGGGAACTCAAACTCTAAGAAAATTTTTCCCCTTTCTCCCCGATGGATTTGGAACAGAATCCCTAATTCCCTATTTATTAGGGGATAAATATAAAAGGGATGAGGGGGATGCGTTACCTAATGGGATGGCGGCGGCATCGCCCTCAACAGCAGGGTTGCTGTCAGCAGAGTTCGGATCCTCCTGGTGGGACTTCTTTGTGGTCCCCTCCACAGTGGACGAGGCTTTGTTCTTCGTCATTTCAGCGGTGAAGGGAGGAGTAAGAGAGTCGACGGCGGCACAGGAAGAAGAGCACACGTGCACAGGAAGAAGAGCAAACGATGGTGAGCGCATGTGTGCTTCTCTGGGATGGAGTATTTCCCATTTATAAGCTGCTAGTTCGACAGTTCAGTTTCCAAGACCATGGGAGTTTTTCCCGCCGAAGATTTCTGATTTTCTGTTAGGTTTGGACGTTTGGACTTCAAATCAAATGAGTACGGTTGCAAAGGCTTTTGGTTCGTTGTCGGGATTACCTTGCCTTCTCAATTGTCCCGAGAACGGTCATAAGGACTCATTTAGACAACCAAGTGTAAGACTTGAATGAGTACAGGAAATCATTTGAGTTGAAGTCAGGGCTACTGTCATGATTACAGAGAAGGGATATCTTTGATACTCGGAAACATGGAGTATATCAGGAAGGTATACCTTCACGAATAAGAAAGGAGACCTAGTCATACAAGAAAAGTTACAAGACAACACGAAAGGAGTCCGTGTTATCAAGAGGTCCAGACGGAGTCCTACTCGTGGGAGGTGAGGATTTTCCTATCGTGTGGAGCTCTTAGTCCAAGTCCTACTCAAAGACTACAAGTAGACCACGGTATAAAGGAAGCACCCCATACAGGTTGAGGACAGATCAACTCAACCACAGCAGAAGCCCTGGTCGTAGCATAGTAGTTTAGCCACCAAAATCGCCGGGATTGTAGTCAACCCCCTCAATTACGATCTCGACGGATTTCCTTTTCCATATATTGTACTACGTGATTAGGGGCTTTTCCCACTATAATACCATATAAATTGGAAGTAGGGCTATTACCTTCTCGGGGCCTGAACGGCCTGAACCAGTATAAAAATCTGTGTCTCTTGCTCTGTGATGGCATCGTATTATATAAGTCCTTACATCAACGTTCTTCCGTCATCTACATACCCGGTCTGCGGATATCAACCGTTGGCAGTTATGTCCTTTGGTACCTAAATTCGGACCTATCAACTACAAATTTGATTGAGCCACTGTAAGATGAGACAAATTTAACCACCTGAAAAATATTTTGACGAAAGATACCAAGTTACACTTAAAGTTTCGGTACCTGTTGGTACCTCTTATTGACTGTAAAATTTCTCTTGAAAATAACATGCATGCTAGCTTAGCTAGCTCCCCATTGGTTATGTGGAAAAATTAAGTATATGGAAGTGATCATCAATTAGTTCCTCAGCTAATATATTCCAGTGATCTGGCATATAACGAGGTTATAAATAAAAGTTCAGAAACATCATCCCACATCCCATGCTAAAGTGTAGCGGAAGGAGGATAAGATGATGCATGCTGCAGCTTCCATCAGGCATGATGCATATGCATGACATATGAATGGGAGTCATTGGGAAACAAAGCGTAACACCTATGGGATTCCAGCTACACAACCGTGACCTGAAGCCAGACATCAGCTTGCAGCTAGATCTTCATTGGTTGATTGAGCCAACAGGATAACGCTGGAAAGGACTCAGGTTGCTATTCTGCTTAAGCTGCAAGGACAGATATCTTCGTTTTAGCAGCGTCCGATCGCTGACTTTCTGCAATCACTACTCTAGCAATATCACTAGTTGTGTTTTGCCTAGAAATTTTGTCGTCTTAATATGTAATCAGATTATTTTTGCGAGATCTGTTTGAAAGATAAAAATGTGCATTCTCTAAAGAGGAGATAAAGAAGTATGCATGCATGAGACACTAGGCCATATTCGACTTTTGCGGGCGATGCCCTATTATTTTTACAGGCGGTAGCCGCCTACAAAAATTGATTCGAGGCCGACACCATCCACAACCGTTTGCATAAATGTATTTTTGCAGGCAGCCCATAAGATAACCTGCAAAAATACAATTATTTTTGCAGGCTCCCCTACCACCCGTAAAGATGGACGGGGGACCCACCGCGTGCCCCCCGTCCTTATCCGCGCGCCCCCTGTAGAGAGAGAAAATGTCCCGCTCGCGCTTCTCTCTCTTTCACTCACACTTCTCTCTCTCGCACTTTCTCTCTTTCCCGGTGGCGATGGCGTTTATGGGTGGCCAGTGGCGCGGCTCGTCGCCGGCGACGGCGGCCCGGGCCTCCCCCACCGCCCCCAGATCTAGATCTGGAGGGAGAGGGAGGCGACGGCGGCGGCTGGAGCGGCTCTGATGCAGCGGTGGCTACGGCGGCGTGGAGGCGGGTGCAGCGGCGATGGCAAGACAGTGGCGACACCGAGCGGGAGGAGAGCGTCGCCGGACGGATCTAGCGGTGGCCACCCTAGGGCAGCCTGATCTGATGTTGGCCGGGAGGGCGGGTGCGATGACGTCGAGTGGCAGCGTGGGGACGTGGTGGCCGGGACAATGTCAGCGAGCGGCGCTGGGGCGCGGTCGTCGGGACTACGATGAGGGCGCGGTGGTCCTCCCTCCTCGCCAGATTTGGTTCTGGTCGGAGGGAGCATCGCCGGCTAGGAGGGCGATCGGCAGACGGTGACCTCGGAGGCGGCGGCAGGCCTGGGGGCGGCAGTGGTGGATGGTGAGCGGCACGGCGGCGGGCAGAGGCGTGACTGGGTAGCGGGCCAGCGACGACGGCGCCAATGGTGCGTGTCACACCCCGGAAAGATGATCCGGGAATGGTAGTGTATTATTACCTCCTCCCAGGATTAGGCAGGGTACACAATTGATAACAAAATCACACATTTTACAACTCGTTATACAAAGGCATTAAAGAAGCTTGACATCCAGAAGAGAAACGAATAAAAGCTACTGCGGACTAAGCGAACGGTGACTCCCACTTCATAGGTGCTTAACTGGGGTATAAGCCATGGCTCCACCTTCAGGACGACACCTTCAAAGCTTCACTTGACTGGAGAGAAGACGAGTGCAAGGATGAGTACTCGAAAGTACTCAGCAAGCCATACGAGAATGCGGTAATAGATGCACGGGATTCTCAAAGGATAAAACCTTATAGGGCTATTTTGCTAAAGCAGCAGTTTCAAAACTCATTTTAGTTCAAAGACAACTTTTAAAATTTCCGGACCTATTCAAAGTTCATAATTCATCATATTCATCCAGAAGCTATAGTCCCACGGATTGCGCATCCATGCAACCTGGGCAGTATTTGGAAACCACCAGTACTGTTCCTATCCACCATGTCCCATCCAAGTGATCCCACCAAACCAAGGTTTTCAAAACATAAAACTAACCTCAAGACCATTGCTCAGCATGTCCATGACCGAGGACGCGGCTATTTTAATAGGTTTTACACCCTGCAGAGGTTGTACAGCTTTACCCACAAGACACTTCCTTAATAGCATGAGAACCATGCGTATCATAGAGATACTCGGAGTGCTAAGGCTATGTCAAAACCCTTTCTATAACCATCCCAAAGTAGTGGCTCCGCCTCCCCAAATTCCCTAGAACTATGCACCAAGTTGCACAGACGAGCCAGGATCAGCAGTCGTTTGGTGTAGACCCATGTACCAAGTTACAT
This sequence comes from Leersia perrieri, assembly GCA_000325765.3. Taxonomy (NCBI): domain Eukaryota; kingdom Viridiplantae; phylum Streptophyta; class Magnoliopsida; order Poales; family Poaceae; genus Leersia; species Leersia perrieri. Next base: position 13,224,794 of record CM002479.1, read on the forward strand.
AAGGACCCGACCACTGGAACCCCTTTGGCAACGCATTATAGTCCAGATTAGGACTCCCCATAAGAGATGAGTGGTCGTACGAGTAAGGCTTTGCACTAGAGTCTCTTGGACCGGTCCTGAACCTTCCTAAGTGCCACCCGTGGCAACCTAGGTTAGGTCCCACTTTTAAAAACTAGTTTAATTTCACAAATCATCCCTTATGTCACCATTGACCATCCGGTCGAACCGACAATCCCAGTCAATATTTTAGTTAATTAGAGATTGCTCCCATTTATGAAAAACACAAGTTGATACCTAAGCAGGGCTAAGCAGATCCTATAAGATTAACCAGTCCGTCAAATAGGGTACTAGTTATTCCAATTTATTTTGCCTATAGGATACAAGGTATGGCATAAGGTATTCAAATCATGGCTTGGCTATAATCCATTAGGATAAATAGGTGTAATATAGGTATTGGTGGCTAATTGAAAACAATAGTTATGGATTGTATTCTACGCATTTATGAAAGCATATGCAGTTTAATACTTGAAAACAAAATAGCATTTATAAAACTGGGTTCAACGATGATCAAGGATGTATGACTTGCCTATGTCATTCTCTCGAACTTCCGAACTTCTCTGGCGAACTCGAACTACGCGGCGAACGGCTTCCGAACAGCGAAAAACTACACAAACAGAACTAACTAAGCTAAACAGCTAGAGAAGACCCAAAAACAGCACATAAAAAGGTTCTTTAGGTTATAACGAACAATTAGCAATTTGAACGGGTCAATTCCGAGTTCAGACGACCAAGTTATAGCCGTTTGAACTTTAGATGTTCTTTAGTGGCAGCTTAACGATTTCTCATATTGACTTTTAACAATAAAAGAGAGGAGAGGACACCACAAAGGTGCTGTCCTACGGGGAAAAACACGCGTACCTCGGTGAAACCCTAAAGCTAATTTGCTACTAGACGGCGAAGGGAGAGGAACGGGTTCTCACCTTGCGAAAACGGCAATGAAACGGCGATCCGACGAGCTCCGGCGAACTTCCGACGAACTCCGGCGAACTTCCAACGAACTTCCGACGACGACGAACTCCGGCGGAGGCAGCAGACGGCGGCAACGGCAGCACTAGGGCTAGGGCAGGCGCGGGTTTTGGTGCAGACACGGGCTGGGGTTGCTAACTATTTAAAGGGAGAGGTGGGCTGGTTTAGAGCCCAAAGGGAAAAGAAAAAGGAGTGCTACTTGGATTAGGATTAGGATAAGGTTTTCTTGGGGAGCAAGGAAAGAAAGAGGTGGGAAAGAAAAGGGGAGAGAGAGGCCGGCTAGGGGAGGGAGAGGGGGCGCACGGGAGAGGGGGAAGGGAGGCACGATGGCGGCTGGGCCCGGGTGGCCGACACAGGGGGAGGAGAGGGAGAGAGAAAAAAGGAAAGAGGGCCAAAAAAAAAGGAAACTACTCTTCTTCCTTTTAACTCTTTTATTTTTATTTCCTTTATTATTTGGTTATTGTGACATTAAAATTATTAAGTGTGATCTGTAAATTAATATACGTTTTTAGCCGATTTTCCGACCGGAAGAAATTTTAAAAGAAAAATCCTCCGAGTCTTAATTGAATTTTTCTTGCACCAATTTTGTTGTTGATTATTCTTCCTTTTGTTTCTTTTATTCCAATTAAACAACGATTTATAAAACTAGGGATTTATCGGGATGTGACAGTGCGGCCTTTTTTTTGCATTTTTATTTTTCTTGCTGCTTTTTGCAGGCGATGGTGAGCCCGCCCGAAAAAACTATGACCAGCGTCGAGGATAATGGTTTTTGCGGGAGGGTGCCGGCCCGCCTGAAAAAATGGAGAATTTTTCCGGGCGATGAACTAAGCCGCCCGCAAAAACCATTTTTACCCGACTGCAAAGATCAATTTTGGCCTAGTGAGAGTGTCAAGGAACAAGTACTATAATTTAAACACATTAATATTTAAATCTTTACTTCGCCGCAAAAGAATATTTAAATCGTTACTGATTCGAGTAAGGTCACATTCAGGAGAAAATTCACTTAAACTAATTTCAATTAATCCTGGTTATTGTCGTATAACCGATCAAAAACAAAAATGTCAATTGCTTATATTAATTCCAAAAGACTATGTTCCAATTAACTTCACTTTTAAGATCAATATAGACTAGCCTTTTGGAGAAAAGCATAAAACAGAGTTCATACGATGAAAATAAAAAGCTCATTGGAGCAACCATATTTCCATTACAACCACTTACCACTGCTGGGGACTCCATTGTCAAAATCGGAAGAAGCTTTCCATCACAAAATGACACTATTGATCAAGTTATACTATTAACATTGCACCAATTTTTTAGCAATTGATTTTTCTGATGAATATTGTTAGATATATGTATATGCTTTGTATTTTCCCCATTGTATAAGGGGTTTTGTGCATATTTTCCCACACCTGTATCTGTATATATTTGGGCCTAGTGCCCCTATAATGAATATAAGTGCTATTCATAACATGGTATCAGAGCCAAATTAGGTTTTCCCTAATGCACGACCGCACTTGCGTGCCAATCTAATTTCNCATAAAACTCATTCGCTAATCATGTAAATTTACTGTCCACCATCACTACATCATGCATGTATACACAAAATTTTCAGAGAAACTGCAGGCCAAGATCCCTGCATGTTCATATGAGATGATGAATTGATGTGCATAAATGGAAAGAATTCACATGGCACACCCCCAATTCATTGAGATCACAGTGACGGTGGAACACCCATGAATTCACATGGCACACCTCGAAGCAGTTGCTCGCCGGCGAAAGCATTCCATCTACCGTGTGTGTGCTGCCACACATCAAGAAAAGCAATTGCCAAGCGTATGCACCGGCCAGTTGCTGTTTGGCCATTCCATCACGATGACACCGAGCAGAAGCGCCAGAAAGCCTGATTGAGATGCGCCTCCCGGCCTCCGTGATAGAGGCGACCCCAGATCTGGTACCCTCCGGCTGGGATGGTCGATTCTTGCAGCGTCGTTCGAGGGGGCGACGAGAGGAAGAAGTCCGCAGGAGAGGATGACGGGCGAACGCCACCACAAATCCCTACCGGCGGCCTCGCATGGTCCGGTTGTATACATGTGCTGCGGTTGCCTCATTTTGGAGCTGCGGCGCATTGTAGGCCGTAGAGAAGTACATAGCGATATGAGAACAGGGCAACAACAGTTGTGTTTTGCATTGAGATCTGATAGTCTAACTGTGGTTTCGTTCTACTTTATGCATAATTCTCACTAAATCTATTTTCAAGACATTGTGAGCATTCCCACAAAAAAAAAAGACATTGTGAGCATTAGCATGTCACCATAGATAAATTGCACAAGAAGACATAAACTGAGAAGTACAGGTTCAGCTTCTGCAATTTGAATCTAATATAATTGCTCTGATTCAGTTTTTTTTCCAGCATACATTCAGACTCAAATTATAAATTGAAGCACACTCGAACTGAGAACTTCGCATATATAGACATTTGCCCTAGCCAGCAAAGCATATCAGCCATGATGGGCAATGGCCCGGCGGTGATTTTTTACTATTGGAATGCGAGTCATCAGGACCGATGGCGATACCTCTGCAAACATGTGGTTCAGCATGTTGTCGTTCAGCTGGAAGAGCATGCCATCTGTAAGCTGTGGTTCGATGAGCTTCTGCAAAATGATGTAATTTAAAGGAAAGTAATCATTCAAAACTAACTTGAAGATGCTCTTAAGGACATCACGTGTGTAACTATAGGCTCCTGAGGCCCTTCATCTGTCACTTTCCTCCTCATATTCTGCTTTGGCCTAATCCCTTTTTTCTTTAGCTCACAACCTTTCCTGTAATGATTTGGCTGATTACAAGGGCTGCAATGGATCGTGACACCATGCTTGGTGAGCTTGGGCCTATTTTTTCCTTCTTTCTCAAATGGGTGCTTCCTTCTTGTTTTCTTTGGTCTGCCAACCTTTTTCTCATAAATTGGGGGCAATACTATTGAGCCATTCATTTTCTCCCACGATCTTATTATCACTGCATAGCATTATGTTGTTGGCATATACATTCTTGAATGCCTGGACAGAATAGCAGTGTGCAATGCAGTCTTCTTCAGGTATCCTTTCATGTTTGAAGCAAGCAATTGTATGGCAGCATGTAATGCCTATAAGATCTCATCTTCTACAATCACATGTCTTGGTTGTAATGTTCACAATATATGAAAAATCTCTCTCTTAAACTTGAAACGCCCCTCTTCCAGCTCGTAAAACAAAGCAAATGTTAGCTTAATCAGTAATCTTCAGTAACTTCTTCCTAATCTTGGGAAAGAATTTGCCTTCCCACTTCTCCCACTTTATGTTTGTTGTCAAACCTTGTCATTAACTGTCCTTTAATCTTCTTTATCATAGTCAATATCGGTATATCTCTTGCTTCTAGGATATACTTCTTGAAAATCTCACAACTATTGTTCAGGAGAATGTCACACTTAGGGAAATCACTAAAAAATGCTCTAACCCATTTATTTGGTGACATTTCTCCTAAACAATTGTAAGCATCCTCATTGAGAGCTTTCATCTTTTCCATGTTCGAATTCCAATCTAAGACAGAACTAGACCTAGTACATGCCCATAGTTGGTTCTTGAGGTTCTAATCTTTGAATTTCATCTGAAATTCTAGTATAGGTGCCTTACGCAGAACCTGTGCTTAGAATCAGGGAAAATCTGTTGAACAACTGCTATGAGGTCCTACAAGATGAACAACCTGATCAAAATTAACAACAAGGACAAAATGAACAACATAAAAAGAACAAAATGATATAAATTACCTTTTGTTTGTCTATCATAATGGTCCTAGGATATGTATTAATGATTCCAAACTCAATTTTGAGGGTTTCCAAAAACCAGCTCTAGGTTTTTAGAGATTCTATTTTTACTGTCACGTGAAACATACAAGTTCCAGGGGCAACCATGTGCACATTGTGCCTTGATCCTTAATCTATCATTTCTAGGCATCTTTATATCAACTCTATTCTTCAAACTGTGTTCAGTGATAGCCTTTCTTAGCATCTCAATATCAGCAAACACCATACCAACCTTGAAGATTGGATTGTTCATATCTTCTAGATTCATTGATTTTAAACCTTATATTGATGTCACCATCATCATCCTCTTTATTTGGCAGGTGCAAGTCTTTGTCATCTGATGATCCATCCTCTACACCAATATCTACAAATATTTCCTTACCTTGAGTTTGCTCCCTGCTGCCTTCTTGTGACTAAATTTCTTACCACCAACATCTTCTTCCACATCATCATCAATATTCTCCTCAAAAAGATCATCATCACAATCCAACTCGTAGTCTGAGTCAAAAAAGCCTGAATCAGACTCACTTTCCCAACTGTGATACCAACTAAATGGTGAATCTTCACCTTGTTTTGCATCAACATCATCTGCTTGACCCCCAGAATGTATGGTCTCATTCTTAGTTGGACTAAACACTTTTGGCAATTGTGCTAATGGGTTCGGGACCACATCTTCAGTGTTTCTACCTGATACATGATCACAATGATCTAGGTAGAAAACAATATTCTTCAACTTAGCAGACACTGTACTGATGATATTACAATCTGAATCGCTTTCTATTATCCTTCCAGCCAAAGTCTTTCCAGGTAATAACCAATATATCTTCAACCTTCCAGTGGAGCTATACCCCAACATTGCTTGCCAATCACCCAAAACATATAAGAAAACTCCCTGGAATCCACATTGTCAATTTAGCACAAGCCCACGGAAAAATCCACCGTGATGAATCTCAAAAGTAAATAACTTAGAACCGCCCCTAAAACATATAATTAACACTATAAATGTACAGAAATTAGAATCGATCAAACAGGACAACAACCTTATAAATCACCATCCGTGTTCATCCCAAATAACCAATCTTTACCCTAAAAATCGGCATCTACACTAACATAGAGGAGAAAAGGAGAGATTAAACTCACTATATTGAGGCCTTGATTGTAACATACCAATCCTATAAACCTGAGAGCCAAATTTAAAATTTGATGCATCATGTGGTTGTGAATTGCTTTTAATTGTTTTTGCTTCTTAATCATCTCATCATCACATGTGATAATAGGCCTAGGAACACAAAGCAATTAATATGGTAATTATATGCATCCAAAAAATTCTATAAAAATTCTCAAAAATGCTTTGACATGTCAGAAAACAACC